>VZRM01006404.1:359158-473893 GCA_013397955.1 Grantiella picta | reverse complement strand
CGCCGCTCGGGCCTGCCTCGGCCCGGGAAGGGTCGCTTCTGCCTGCCGTGCTGTGCGGAGAACGAGCGCGTTCAGTGCTACCTCACACCAAACTGCCGCTACCGAGCGCGTCTGTTCTCTGCATCCTTTCGTTATTGGTTTGCTTTCAGGCAAAACCTACCGAGTATCAGCCTTCTGTCCTTAATCTAAAAGTCAGGGTGTTGGCTTTATTTTCCTTTCTGGCCTTTCAGCATAGTGTTTCAGAACGCCAGGGCAGGTTTAGGTTGGGCATTAGGAGGAATTCGTTCACAGGCAGGGTGATTAGGCATTGGGGTGGGCTGCCCTGGGAGGTGCTGGAGTCACCTTCCAAGGAGGTGTTTCAGGGAAGGCTGGACACAGCACTCAGTGACACGGTCCAGTTCGTAAGGTGCTCGCCATAGGTTGGACTCCATGATCCCAGAGCTTTTTTCCGACCTCATGGATTCTGTGATTCTGTGGAAACTTACAACTAATTTGCTGCCTTTTAAATTCCTTGTCCATCACATCAGAGAAACAAGCAAGCAGCTTGAAAGAGGGTTTGACTAAGCTATTCACTAAGAGTTTTGGGTGTTACATGAAAAGTAGAAATGCCAAAGGTTTTTATTTTTCCAAAGTGTATTCATTTCACTTAAATCTAGATTCTGTTGATTATTTCAACAAAGGCAAAGTTCAGCACTTACTAGCCTGAACAAGTTTGTGTGCATGGCAACACCAGTGGCTTCTCTCCCAGCAATCACCTTACAATACTGCCAGTTTGGTGGAGGGGCTGGGATTTTTTCCCTTGCTCTGTGAGAAGCTAATTCACAAGGCAATGTCTTGCACAGCTGGGTTATACTGTATCCTAGATTCAAAGTTAGGGAAACAAATGAACAAAACACTTGTGTGGGAATTCATATATCACTGAGTTCCAACCCAGTATAAGCCTGTTCTGGCATGCAGCCACAGGTAAGGCGAGGTGGGAAATGAGCCCTTCTGCTAGGTGAAAGGTCTAATCGAGTGGTCACATTTTGGGTTTTTGTGACAGAAGGACTGACTGATAGTGATGACTCTGACATTATGAAAACTCTGTTTAATAGATCAGTATGTAAAATCTAGTTGTAACTTAGCTGGGATTTTTAGCAAGCTGTGCATTTTAGAATAACAGGTATATTGCTCCAAGAGAGTACAAGATAAAGTCATTAAGTGGGTAGGGGTCTGTCATATCAAAAGCTTGCAACGATCCATGATCATTCAGTTACTAAGGCTCATAGTCAAACCCTGCAGTCTTTTCCTAACCTAGAACTTGACTAACTATGAAGTCTGGAGCACACTGGGGAATAAGGAGATATTCAATTGCACCTAAATTATCCAAGAAAGAATGTAACTTGGAAACTCCTATGGACAAGTAGCTTCAAGTATCCCTGAAGCAGGAAGCAGCCTGAACTTGTTTCATAGAGTTTCCCTACATAACTGCTGTAGAGAAAAGATGTGACAGTCCTTTCCACCCCTTTTTCTTTTCCTTCTCTGCCAAGCTGCTGGTTAGGAAGCTCTGGAGTGCCTATGAAAAGAAGAATCTCTGCTTCCCAAGGGAATATGGCCAGCCACCGCACAGCTAAACAAGGGAAATCAAAGACTCCTGAAGCAGTGTCTTACTGAGGTAGAGACTGACCAGAATCAATCTTGGATTTGAGGCCTCCTATGCATTTCCCACCTGTGGAGCTGAGTATTCCTGTATCACCAGTTAGCCAAACTTAATCTTGTGCTGCCACAAAAATCTGTAGTGTCAAATCCTCCTCCTTTTCTAATAACTGTCAAAAATGGTTCTTTTAAATTTGGGGGTTCTGGAGTTTTGTCATTAAATAAGGAGCTTGGCTCTTGTTTAAATATGAGAAGAATAAGTTTTTTCTCATGTAAAAGCTGAAGCAATTAGAAATTAGCTTGGAAATGTGAACAAAATTTGTTTCAGAATTACCTATTTTACTTTAAAATAATGACTTTAAAAATAAAAACTCTGAAACCATTGGTTTAAATCCAATACCACAGGTCTTGTAAGCCTGGAATTTCATTAACTTTTCTAGCCTTTTTAGGAGATGAATGCATGAATGCAGACTTCACTGTAATTCCCCAAACCCTTTAACTCTCTGCTAGTAAGGTTTTCAAGGGCATGGGTGTCTGCCATTTTGGGATTTTCTCATCAAGGAAAGTCATCCTATCTTGCCCAAAGGACCTGATATGTGAAGCATTCTCTAAGCCAGCTGCTAGACCTTGCAGGAACAAGTTCTAGAGGGCAAGGCAACAGGCTTACCTTCAGATTTACACTGTGCCCAAGTTGGATTTGACCTGGTGTGAATGCCGAGTGTCACAACCAACAGGCTGTTTGCTGGTTGTTCGTGGATCTAACTCCTCCAAAGTATATTCAGGTATTTTCACTCATGGTGGAGCAGATTTGACAAGTAAACAACTTAGTCTGCAACAGCAAATAGCCTAGCAAGGAGAATCTCCTGGCAGGTGGTGGATGGGTATGACATACCATATCCCACATGTATGTTCCTAAAAAACAGACTGTACAGTAAGCAAATAGAAAGAGCTTATTCTCCTGCAGGTAGCTGTTAGAAAACACTGGTTTTATTGCCAATCTTGTGACTGGGATTTCTTAGCAGAGGCACAGGATTAAATCGTATTTTCTTAAGTTTTCTTACTAGCCGCCTTAGGTAGCTTCTAGTCTGTAGGCTTTGTATAGCCCACACTTCACGGCCTCCAGGACGCATGTGAGGAACTTAATTTTTGAACCGAGAAAAGATATCTTTGAATTCCACAAAGCATCACAGCATGTAAAAATGTGGTGATGCAGTTTATAATACTCAAGCCTTTTGGTGGACCCAGCCCCATGGAATAGTTTTAATTCTTTGGAGAAAATAGCATGAGGATTCAGCTGTCCAGAATACATTCTCCAATGTGGAAAATTTGCGGGTGAGTTCCCAAGCTCCAAGTATGATTCGAGTTTGATACTTTCTGGATGGACCATAAAGAGCAAGAGTTGCCTTTCAGCATCTACCCTAAGCAATCAGAGTGGGGAAAGGCCACAGATACCTCTAAAAAGCATACAGCCAGTGATTTTTGTTTGATCCTTCCTCTGTGGCAGCCCCAAGACTGGCAGCAACCTTTACAGTCACCAAGCCTGTATCTCACATGGACACAGGATACAGAGAGCAAGGATTAGTTTTGATCAAATTAGGGAAGGCACTTCCTACATTCCCAAAACAGCGTGAGAGATCTGCGTTCTTGGAGCTGCAGCCCCTGCACAGCACATCAGCTACATGCTGAGTAGGTTGGTTTTCCAAGACCAACAGCCTGACATTATTGGATGCTTCAGTAGAGAGATCTACATGCCTGTTGCATGGAAATTAAAGGGAGAAAATTCCTTAAGATTTCAGTGGTTTTGAATATGACCCTCTGTATTAAAACCTTCACTTAAATATACCCCTAACTGGTAACATGTTAGAAATAATTGAACAAGACAATCCTGAGTAATTCATCAGTACCTCTATTATTCTTTCCAGAGCTGCACATCAGCTATTTACTCAATATGATTTGTTTTAATTTTTTTATTCAGCATGTTTTATGCATTAGTATCAGAAAAGCCTGTCTTTCTCTTGGCAAATGTTACTGCAGGTTGTCTAGCAGGGAGGTGGATTATGTAGATTTATTTATTCAGAGTGTAATTTGCATAAATGAAAAATGGAAATAAACTTTTTTTGAATTAGAGCCTTTTTTTTCCTTCAAGGTGAAACAAAAGGTGTGTGTAGTACACTCTGATTTCCAGATTTTTTTTAGGTGGATTATTAGTCGTTTAAATGCCTGGGCCCATTTTCTTTTATTTGGGTACTTTAATCTCTGAAAACATATTCTGAGGATAAATTTAAGAAGAGAAAATAGAACAGATTGGAAATTAATTTGCTTATAAGCAGTTAAAGGTGTCCTGTTGGAAAAACACAAAACCTCAAGGCCATATTAAAGATTTTAGATATATTGGGTACCTGTTGTTTTGGAGGTCTGCATGGTTCCAGGCTATTATACAGTGCCTATTCAGAGAAACCCTGTGCTACAAAGAAAATTGGCATAGTTTGTGTTTGATCCAGCTGTGTATCAATATAATGTGAAATCTGTGGGCGCAGACCTACATGTAATGGCTCACCAGCTCAGACACATCTGTCTCACATCAGTGGTGCCTACAAAGCTTATCTGGGTGGGTGACGGACTGTCTTATGGTCCAGACTGTTAGATATCCAGGAATACACCTAATTCCTGGAAAAAAAAAAAAACCAAACAAACCAAACAACAAAAAACACAGGAAATCTTATTACCGTTGTTACTATTCAGAATGTGTGCATTACTGTGCAGTGCAGAATATCTATCCTGTAGTGTATTGGGCAGTCCAATCACTGATTAATGCACCCCAGGAATCCCTTCAGAGATAGTGTTCTGTGCCTCAGGATACTGCTGCATTTCATTGTGTAGTTTTTTGGGATTAAATTGAAGGAAAACAGCATATCCTACCTTCAGTGCATCTGGAAGCTGGGAATGGATTGCCATACTTCTTTCAATGGCTCTGCATAGCTCTGGACCCATGGCATTATTCCTGAGGTCAGTGCCTTTGGTTTGCCACTATTTATTTATTCATGTCTACAGAGGTCCTCTTTTTCTCTCCAGCTGCTCCATCATTCACCAGCACCTCCTGGTAGCCCTCCCTGCTCCCACAGCCTATCTGTTCTCAGAGCTGACCCTCACTGGGGTCAGGATGCGATTAGGTGGCTGCAGATCATAAGGAATATTAATCACAAGGAACACTTAGATGTTCCTTTACAGACTTCCTTATGTGAAATATGCTGTGGCAAGCTATCGGGTTACCAGTGGCTGAAATAGAAACAGTTCTCTCTTTGCCCTTGACAGTAAAAAGAGGGTTTGATTTATTTTCTCATTTTCACTCTGTCTAAAGGCAGCTGGGCAGTATTGCTACAAAGCTCTAGCTGTGTGTCATTGTAATAGGGGCAATATGTTTGTTCACTTCTGCTCTCTTCCTCTATCTAATTGTTCTATTGTCTTTCTGTTTTCTCTCCACATTGGGGCTGACAAAATGTCTCCTTGCGTTTAGCCCTCTAGCCAAAACTTAACGGGCTCCTAATCAAGAACTAACACCACCAGCAGGCTATTTCCTGCCTTTGTTTACCATTCCTGGTGTCATCTTTCTTCTCCTCTCAGTCCATCATTACAGATTTTCACCATTATTTTCCTTTGACTCTTCCTCTGTATAGGGCACAGGAAGCTTCCTAAATATTGTTCCCCTTTCATTTTCTGGCTGCTTGATCTCTGGCCTCTGAGCTCTACACCCTGGAAGAGTACCAGATACATCCAGAACCAGATTTCACAAAGCCAAGTAGTCCTGGGATAACTGTATGTTCCATGTAACTGTATCAGCAGAATGTTTATTGCTGAACCTTGATGCAAAATTTAAGGATGTTTTGAACATACAAGGGGTAATCACGTGAAATTAATCCCTAGGTACCTTTCACCATGACTTGAATTTCCATGCAAGTATCACAATTGTCAGGGTACAATTGAGTTGCCTAAACAGGTTTCTAAGGTCAGCTGAGATGCCCTAAAACACGGGGCCACCTGTTACCGTCTGGGAGACCTTGGCGCTTCCCACCTGCAGCTGGAGATAGGGCAAAATACCCCAGGGTTTCTAAAATGGCATCACTTGCCTATGTTCAAGTGACTGAATTCCTACCTTATGTTGAAATAACAGTGTTTTGTGCTTAAGTGTCTTTTTCATGTTACTTCACAACTGACTTCATTTATTTCTGCCATGCCTGCCCTGAGAATATTACACTGTGGTAGCCTCAACAAGAGATATTCACTGGATAGGTTAGTATGACTCTTTAGGAATCAAGCCTTTTTTCTCATCTCAAACATGCTTCTACCTTTACATATCTAAGGTGGGGTCAGGATGAAGTTCAACCCAATAAAATCCAATGTTGTAGCCTGGGAATAATTATTAAGTACCATTTCTGATGTTCAAATAGGTAAGCAGGGCTATTCATTAGCAATCCTGGCAAGCTCTGGGACTTACTGATACCTAGACTATTTCAAGAGCAAGAGTCAGGCCACCAAACTTGAGGCCACCCCTGAGTAGGGGACTTACTCAGACAGCCCCTCTCTACTCTCAGTTCAGAAAAGAGATAAATGGGTTTTTCAAGGTGGAGATTCAGAGCATCTGGGTTTAAATATTAGCCCTGAAATGTAAGAAGTTGAAGGGACCTATCTCATCTCTGACTATATTAGGAGGACTTTCCCCATAATTATGTATGAAAAATCAGGAGATGGAAATAATGTCTTACAAGTTCAGGTAACAGCAGTCACCCTTGTTGGCCACATTTCTCCGGCAAAATTCCTCCAGGGAAATTTTAGCCCTAAATGTATCTCTTTAGCTTGCTTAACAGCTCAGCAATTCCCCCAGGAGCTTCTCTGGTGTGCTGGTGGGAGCTGGCAGTTACAGTACGTGTCACTCAGAGCATGCTGCTGGTGTTGGCTTTGCTGTGCTGGCAGGCAGAGTGTACTCACTGCCCTTCCAATCCCTTGGGGCCTTCTTGTCACCAGCCCTGGCTGTCATTCAGCTGTTCTGCAGTGTCACAAGCAGCACAGCCTCAATGCAGGGAATTTCACTTAATTATTGCCAATTAACACAACCTTTTAAAAACTAATTTGTGTACTGATGGGGAAAAAAGAATGTTCAATATGCAATTGAACACCTAGGGAATTACCTTTTCTTTCTTCAGGGCTCTACTTCAGTCAAACACCTCTCCTCCCTCCTTTCTCACCTCAGCTCCCTTTGTTTTCCCTGCTGGTTCCTGCCCTCCCTTCCAGTCCCTTCAGTGAGGTGATGGGCAAGGCAGGCAGCTGGGATCCAGGTAGCTTGGTTTCTGTCCCCAAAGAAGAATTCACTTCTTGCTCTCCACTGCTCCTCACTTCTTACTGCTCCTGTGCCCCAACGTGGCTCATCCATGGCCTGTGAAGAAGTGTTGGACAGTTGGTTTATTTCCTCTGCTGGCAGACACATCTTCATTGCAAACATGTCAAGAAAATGAGGTGGGTGTATTTTATCACATGGACTTCTGCAGTCAATGAATGTCAGGTGTCTAAGGCATGTGTTAATCCTGAAGCCATGGATGTAGCTCCTGGGAGATACAGCACAGGCGCCAGCAGTGCAGGGCCAGTGTGATGTGTGAGCAGGAGCACCATACCAGGCCTCCCAAAACCCACTCCACCCAGAAAAACAGACAGTGGTGCCAGTGGCACACAGAAACCCACAGAGAGCCCAAAGCTCCTCCTCATCCATCCTGCAAAGCAGAGGATACCTTCTTCCTAAGAGCTCCCATTAACTTGTCATATCTTCTTCAGCAAGTGTAGCAGTTTTGATGAATCATCTAGTGGTGTTCCACAGAAACGAATGAAGAAATGCTGTGCCACTAGCAGAGGTGTCAACGAATTTTTTTCTAAACGAGGACACTCTTGAGACCTTGATCAGTCTGCTTTTTGTCTTAGGTTACCAAGTGAAGTTGATGCAGTATGTCAAATCAAAGCCACAAGAAGCAATGTGGGCAAGTCCTGATCTTAATTCTGCTCATCCAACCAGATCTCATGAGTGCAGAAGTTGGCCCAGCCAACTCTGGGCTATTGTATGTACAACAGCGAAAAACTGATAGTTCTTTTCGTTTCTGTTAGATAGGAACTCGCTCTGAATTGTATTTTAAAGAAAACCCTAGAAAACAAACTCTTATTGTGCTACCCTGCTTTCCAAAGCACATTAATCTTTTGTAACTCTAATTCACAATCCCATAGCAAATACAGTAGCATCAGTGACAGCTGAAATTCTATGAAAACAGCATCAGAGTAAATGGGGGGCATATGTCAAATGAATCCACAAAAACATTGGTTTTACTGAGTATATATATAAAATCCTTTTGTCTACATTGTATACACACACCTAAGTTAAAATATTTATTTGTACAGTACTTATTGTACAGGTAAACTATACAATTAAGGAGGCTCATGTGATAGTACAGTGGTGCTAACTATTATTCTAAAATACAAAGTAAATTAAAAGTGGATAGGATCACCTACAGCAGAATATTACAGCAAAAAAGTTAGATTTGAGTACATTGTTACTGAGGTTGGCTGAGAAAGAAAGTAAAAGATCTAAACTGATTGTCATGTGAAGGAGTGCATTAGGAAACAGCACTCTCAGTTTTACTGTTTCTTGCTTGTATCTTTTGTAATACACAATAGGGGAGTCTTTTCTCTGATTTGCTTTTAAGCCTTTAGCACAATCAAAAGCTGGAGGTATTGTAAAGAAAATCTGCAAATAGCACGAAAATGTCTTGTGGTGACATTCTTATTCAGGCTCTGGGCCTGATTTTGAAAAATCTGAAACAACCAGAGTTACCAATGCTACGCTCTTCTGCAGGTCTGATATTTGAGGTCTGGAAGGTTGTTTTATAATCTTGTTTTCATGTAGCTTTGTTTTTTTCCATTTAGTAGCACAGATTTTATTAAAACCATTCAAAACAGATATGTATGTTTTAAGTCAGCAGTTTTTTGCTCACCAGAAATATACATAAATTTGGTCAGCAGAACAATTTCCAATCTTTGGGGAAAATGATAATAAAGTTAACACAACAACAATTATTTAAGAAACAAAATCTCAGAAATGCTGGGACTTTTAGATCCTCTCCATTGCATCATTCTGCCTGACTAGGGCACCATCTTCACAGAAGTTCTTGCACATTAATGGCAAAGGAGTCATGGGCCATAGAAAAAGTCAGTGCCTCAAAAAAGTAGATTTTTGTTCTTTGTGTTACACTGCCTTGTCATCTGGAGGGAAAAGTCCATTTTTGCCATTGTGTTTTCACTCAGAAGTGGTTTGAGGTGGCTGCAGTCTGAAGTATAACCAAAACAAAACAGTAAGATTTGAAATTGTATGTTCAGTGTTTATGCAGGCTGTATGTAAGCCACAAGGAAAAATAAATTTAAATAATCACATGCAGATCTGAGAGGCAACTGAAGCAATGGCTCCTCAATTCCCAAAAATGTGACTAAATTTAGAATTTTGTATCCCAACTAGGGATTGGCACAATGTAATTGGCACAATGTAACTGAATACATCCAAATGCCTGGCTTTTCAGTTTTAGCAGTTTAAACCATAACCAAAAAAGAGAATTGAAAAAAAAAGTATATTATTTTTAATGCTGAAAGAAAAAGAAAGAATTGACAGATCTCCCCTATGCTGTCAGATATTAACAATTCCTAACTAAGTTATACAAGGCTATTTAGAAACAGCATATCTTTTCATACTGCTAATGACCCTACGGGGCTCCAAATATTTGCCAAGGATCTGTGGCCGCTGCCTTTTGGCTATAATGGAAAACCATCTCCTCTTAAAAGCATAAAGGAAGAAGCAATCGGTCTTTAATTCAGTTGGGCAGGCAAACCTTGTGTACTGAAGTCCAGATTCTTTGATGTATTACGTTTAGCTATCTCAGTTGCACAGAACAACTCCATGTTCTTCAAAATTTGGCCCACAGTCCTGACGATCTTTTAACAGTACTGGTTTTACACCTTTTCTTAAGGCAATTCCCTCTTCTCTGCATTTTCAATGACTTTCAGGAATGTACCTATAATATAGTCATTTTTCTCCAGCATATAAAATGCTGATGCTATTGATAGAATCATATGACCTACCTTATTTATTTTAAACAAAGTGAAAATCCAATCTATTTCAGGCCTACATAAGAGCAAGCAAAAACTATGAATACAGATTTGCTAGAATAATATGGGTGATCACCTTCATGATAAAATTTAATCACCTTTTTATATTTATTTTTATATTATTAATATACTTGCATGTGTTATATTTTTGTTATATGCATGGTGTAGCTAGTCTTTTGCAGATTTGCATAAACTTATTGAACAAGTGCATCTGAAACACTTATTGCATAGAAAACTTGAATTGTACATTTTAAATAATGATTTTGAAAGGATAAATTATAATCTTTTTTATGGCTGGTACAAATTTATATTGAAGCTTCACTGAAAGGTACAATTTTTCAGTAGAGTTTACTTAATGTTAATCTATTCATTTGGGGGTAAATGAAGAATTTAATGGTGAAGTGATGTAACTAGAATATAGTCTCAAGTGGTGTGTTAGGTTTATCAATCAGTGAAAATTGTGCACTTGAGTGTAAGAGCACGTCTATCCGTATGATTCTTGCAACCTCACTTAATTGAAACCCTTTTTCCACCCTATTATCAATACTTGAAAAATAGCTCCAACCACATCTATTAACCAGTGCCTTAATAGACATTTTATCAGCTCCATATAAATTGCATGTATTTTGCTAAAAAGCAATTTCAGTAATACAAGGGTCAGTTCTATGGTTCACTGGAGATGTTCACTCAGGAGTTGTTGGGGCACAACTGGATGGATGGATAGAGATGGATAGGGCTGTGAGCTTGGTCTTCAATCCTCTGAAGCACTGTACAAGGTTGGAGGTCCAATCTGATTAGCACTCTCAGTCCTCATTAATTTTAACAAAAGCAAGGTGTGCTCATGATGAAAATTAGTTAGGCATGATCACTTGCACAGGGAAATCTAAAGCAGACTAGAAATATGTGGTTTTAAATTTCCTATTTAAAAAAACCCCAAAATTTAGACTCAGGACAGCAGAATTATACACTAATATTGATACATCCTAAACAACTCTGAAATGAAAAGTTCTTTCCAAAGCAAATTCTCCAAATTTTTAACTCATATTGATAATTTCCTTTTTCCTATAGATACTTGATTTGAATGAAGAATAAAAATAGATTTTCTGTGCAGCTTGGCTCAGTGTCTCCTGAGATCATGGACAACTCAGCTGTCAATGCAATTTAGCCATTTGTCAACATCATGAATCAGCAGTAGAAGAAAAATGAAAGCATCTACAAAATTGGAAGAAAAAGAAGGATATGAGATCCTCAGCAGTATCTAATCTAGTGCTACCTAAAACTCTCTAAAGCCTTCTCTAATCCTTAAAGGCATTTTGGAGCTTTGAATCCATATGGTTTCACCTCTGCTGAGAGATTACCCACATACAACAGATTTTGCTTTTCTTTTTGTGATCAAGTTGTTTAATCTGTTCCGTCAGATGTGAGGTTACAGGTAAAGGGCAATTATGCTGGGTAATGCTTAGTTTGGGAGACATTCTTTTTCATGGTTAATTTGACTCCTCAGGGAAACTTGTTGCCATCACTCAGAACAGTGCTTTGCAGGGTTGGAGGGGTCCACTGGACAGCATGAATATTTTTTTGGCTACTGTTAATTCTTTGTGTGGATCTGTCCCTATGGTCTTCATCCATGATCAGTGGGAAAACCAGTGGAGCTTTGAGAATTAACATAATAAGGATCTATACTTAGTTGTATGCAGAGGTAATATACTGGAAGCATTTGCATCACAAGTGAGCAAATAGCTTTCCTTTTAGTCTTAAAGTGCACTTTTATGGGACCATATATTATGTAGGAAGGCAGAGCTGAAACTGGTACTACATTTATCAAGGCATGCATAGTTTAGTGATTGTGACACAGCTATTCATAAGCAGGAAAAAAGACCCCCCCATCACAGCCACCAGAGCAGAGCTATAGATCTGCAAACTGATCCAGCCCAGGCTAGAGCTCAGTAAGATGCTAAGAAACCTGGTTTGTATAAAGGAAATTAGGGCTGGAAGTTACAAAAAAGGGTACAAAAAGGATCAGTGCTTTACCATATTTGCAAATGTATTGTTTTCATTGTCAAGACTTTATAAATTATACTACTGTGGGCAGACAGGGCAAAACCATAGCTGAAAGCTATCACAAATCTTGGTATGCAATGAAGAGCTTCCTTTTACAGTGGGGTATTTCTTTACTGAGGGAAGATCATTGCTATAAAGTGTAGGTATTTATCAATTTTCAAAGGTCTTGGCCCATGAAAACTAGTGTTAGATTTGGAATTTCTCTTTTGTTGCCAAGGTGACAAACACTTATAAATATACCACATCTTCTAATGTGCTTTTTAACTTAGTATTTTTATGGCTTTTAAATCAGATACCATTAGCAAATATATTAGGTAATTTAACTGAAAGACCATTTTCTACTAACACTTTTTGTTACATTTCCCCAGGTATTTCAGTAAATGTCTGTTGTGACATTGCAGTCCTGCCAGGCTTCTAGCATATGAGGATACATGCAGTGCATCTGGTAAGAATTAACATATTACCTTAGGGCTTTCTATTTTTTTTTTTTGTATTGATAATTAGAAATTGAATAAAAGAAGACAAATACTAAGGATTGGATCCTACAGTCCATTGACTTCAGAAGGAATTCTGTGGAGGTAATGACTCTGGGATTGGCCTGAGGCCATACTGAGTGTTGTTATTTTTGGCTCCCATCTCCCCTTTTTATAGCCCAGTAATGAGGCTGAAAACACAGGGGAGACCATAATGGCTCCATAGCTGGGCACTTCCCTCTGCAAAGGAGAAGCAAACAAACCAACAAAACCTGACTGGGTGTTTTCCTCTTTTTCATTGACTTGAAGGTCTGAGGAGACCTTTGCCATCACCTGGTGGGATGCCCTGCAGGACACCAAGCCAGGAGCTTTCCTGCCGGGAAACCGTCTGGCAGCCATACAGGCCATGTCTCAGACAGAGCATGGCTTGAAGGAGACTAGCTTGGAAACTCATGCTGGCAGATAAAGTAGCAACATCTGCAGGAGCTGCTTGTCCCCAGGAGGCAGCTGCACCTCAGGAGTCTCCTGGGGCCACGGGAGAGTGACCTCCCTGTGGGCAAGGGGCTGCAGGCACCATGGTGGAGCCATGAGAGAGCTCAGACTGGGGCTGGTTCTGCAAGCGAAGATGTGCAGAGCCCCTCTGACTGCACAGAACCTTTCCCTGTGCTTTTCCTGCTACAAAACCACATGTGGAGGCAGGGTCTGGGCTAGGCTATGCTCCCAGGACCTCCATCTCGTGCCAGAAGTCCCATCCTGCACCAAGGAGCATCCTGGTTGGGAATGCAACCATATGAGCAAGCAGCACTGGAGAGGTGGGGTGCTGACAGAAAGGAGCAGTCATTTCAAAATCCAGTTTTAAAAAAATTTTGACAAAGCTTTGCATCACTGAGGATTAAGCACAGTTCATAAACCAGTGAATAAGCTTCCTACAATAGCAGTGTGTTAGATTGGGTGGAAAAGTCCAATGGAGAAGCATCCAGGAAACATCTTTCATGCCTGCATATTAAATTTAATCTTCCACCCCCGTCTTTTAAGACTTGGCATTCATCTACTAAAAAAAAAGATGTTGTTCTGAAAGAAAAGGAGAGGGGAAAAAACCCCCGGTCTGTTATAACAGTTTGCTTGGCAAAATAGGAGAGTCTTGAGGAATGAATTGTGAGTTACAAAGAGCCATCCCGTGCTGTAGACACTGGGCCTGTATTTGTCACTCTCGCCCCCAGCCCAGCACTGTCCCATTGGCCTCTTCATTCAGCACAGCTATCTGTCATGAAGAATTTAAGTTTCATATTTTCATCTGTCAGTTGTGAAAAGGCCTGTCAGCTGAAGCTTACACTACCATTTGCTAAAAGGCCTATAGCCCATGCTGACAATACACTCTTATATTTGTGCTTCCAGGCTCCAGATAATCCCCTCACTTTCCTCCTCAGCAGTCCAGTTATGATGAGGCTTAAATTGCATATTTTGAGGGTTTTTAAATCCAGATTTTGCTGATAAATGCTATCAGCGGGAATGAAATGAAATACAGCATGGTTTAGCTCTTATTACCAGCATTTTGTGAGGGCTATAGAGACAGTATTCATATTAAACAGGTTAATGTCTATAATGTCTATAGTCACAGGAACTAAATGTAGGAATGCTAATATCAGCTTTTATCTACTTTGTCTGTTTGCCTTCCCTGAAAAAAAAAACCACCCATCCTTCAAACAGGGTATTTCCCAGTCTCTTTAATTTGATTTGCAAAGGGAAATTAGATAACCAGCTCATTACACATCCACAGCCAATTGTTTTATGCTCCAAGATACCACCAAATTACCCATATAATGCCACGGAAAGAAGAAAGTGTCTAAATTCCCAAAGCACGCTTTCAAACCCCAACACTTTTTCTGTAAGACTGGTAACAAAATTACCAAAATAAAAAACTGGTTACCGACCCATCTCAGTCTGATGCATGTTTGTGAGGGTCAGGAAGGACACAAGGAGTTGATCCTCACACCTGGAGCTGTAGGACTGCACAACTTTGATTCTCACGCCTAAAGAACAACACAGCAAAAAGTAAAATTGCTTCCAAAACTCAATCTCACCTGAGGATTGTCAGGGAACACAGCACAGTAACCCAGGTTAAGCATTGTCTCTAAGAAATTGATTTTCCAACCATTATGCAACCACAAAGAAATCATATCTTGAATTCATTACAGGCTTTTAAATTGCCTAATTGATTATGACTCAATTACACTTTCTGAAAAAATATGAGGTTATGTCCCTATAAAACAACTTTACCTTTTCCTTCTCAGATGAAACATCATTTTTCCCTGCAGTTTCCCTGTACTCTAATATAATACAGTAGTGCCAGAGGGATTTCTGTTTCATTGCTTTATGTTGTCATTTGGAAGCTAACTTCAGTGCAAAGTTTTAAACCCATGGTCTGAGACAGTCTGGAAGGAGAAGAGAAAGGGACTCTGTAAAAAGTCCTGTGAAAAGCAGTCTTACCATTAACAGGTTTCAGCCCGATCCCCTTTTTCCCTGGAAAGGGTTTTCAGGTTTTCACATTAAAAATAAAATAAAATTTAAAAAAATAAAATAAAATAAAATATAAAATTGAGAGTTACTGCCTTGAAATATCTTTTTCATGAGAAGTAAGATGGGAAGGCACTTACTGTCAGTGGGCTTCTGTTCAGAAAATGAGAGCAGCTACAAGGCAGTGTATAAAGTGACTCTGTGGAGTCATTCCTGCACATGCTTCACATGGTATTTTGTGATTAAAACAACTTGTGTGTGCACATTTCAACTCATAAACATCCTGCAGGTCAGAAAATAACACCATAGCATTACTGAAAAAGCTTGAAATACAGGACTTCCTTGAACATCCTAGCTGTTTGTGTTCAGGTGTTTTCTACTACAGCCAGCTGTGGCAAAGAATTCTCCCAATGAAGAAGGATTTTCCCACCTCAAAAATATTTTTGCCCTGTCATATATTTTGGCTGGGTTCTTCCAGTAGGTGAGGAGAAACCAAGAGAAATGAAGCTGAAAGGGAGTGCTGCATGACAGTACACATTTTTACTTCATTAATTTACACATGTTAGCATTTTATTAGGATGGCATAAATAACAATAGCTGACATAAAAATTTTAATAGTATTATTAACAGTAGCAATGATTATTAGACATCGGATAAATCTATTATTTCTGTAATGATAGTGAAATATTGCCAAGACAATAGCAATGGGGCATTGTCTGTTCAACAATGGGTCAAAGTAGCAAGCACATCCTGACCCAGAATATTCCCAGACAATGATTTTTTAGGAGAGACATGTGGGAATTAAGATAAATAGGGATGACTCTGAAAGACATGGAAAAAGGAAACAGCAAAAGCTGGTGCAGTGTATAAATGGACTCTGGTGCATGGAGTTTTGGAGTTCTCTGAGAAGCTAATCAGTGAGCTAAAGCATAATGATTTGTGTTAGCTATTTTTCTGTCCAAAAGACTGAAATATCTGAGGAACAGATGTTTTGTTTTCCTGTGTGTTACCATGTGGAGAATTTTGGATCTCACAATGTTCTTACTGTTGTTGCAAACAAGAATTCCCTTAGTGTGGCATGTGTGTTGAGTATTTTAAATTTTTTTTAAATGGAAAAGACAAATATATTTTGTTTTGGGAAATTACTCCAGGAGCTGTAGCAAGTGATTTGATTCCCTTAGCAATACAAACTTTTAATGTCTGAGTTACTCTGTCTTGGGGTAAAAATTCAGCAAATAGTTTCACCTCACTGAAAAGCAGGATTTTTCTCCTGAATTCCTGGGAATTTCCCACCTAAGCTAAGAGCTCTCCTTTTGTCTCTCAAGTTACTTATTAGAAGCAGGCTCATGCCTCATTTAAAGAACAACAAATGGAGGAGGCAGAACAACATTTCTTTCTGCATTTCTTTTTACCTGCAATTTGGGAACAGCTTTGGTTAAATCCAGGTTAATGTTCTCCACAGGCATGTTCAAATCAATATAAGGATGTTCAGTATATTTGTCGATGAAGAGGGAGAATTGCTCTGATAGAATTGGTTCTCTTTACAAGTTAGAAATACTGGCCTTTTCTCCTACTTTAGGTTGGGCAGTTCTCTCCTCCAGCTGGTGGCTTTTAGGACTGTATTCCCAGGTGCTGAGCAGCTACTTTTAACAGCTTTAATTTTTCTGAACAGCTAAGGCCCTGCCCTCTATGAAGACCCTCAGCACTCAACTCAGGGTAATAAACCCATGCAGGCAGCCAGATACTTTACTACCAGGCACAGCAAATACTCATCTCACAAGTCCCTTTTAGATCTCAGCCAAACCTTTCTTCCCTTTTCTGTTATTCCTGTTGTAATTATTCCTTCTTCCTGCCCTCCAGTCTCTTTGAAAGGATTTGTTTGATTATTAGCTACATTTTCCTACTTAAGGTTTGCAGGTGGGTTTGACTCAACTCACTGCACGATGCCAGGAAACATCACTTCAGTCGGGTGCAGAGCTCAAGGCAGCGACAGGAGATCTCATCCCAGTCAGCACTGTAATCCACTGGCACCAGCAAAGCAGCTGCCAACACGAAAGACCTCATGCCCAGATCCATTAAGGCAGTGGCCATGCTCCAGTCCTCTTGGTGGGAAGCACTGGGTGCAGCTCTCCAAGGCTTCTTGGAGGAAGTTGGTTGGACTCCGAGTCCTTGCTTTGCTGGTCCAGGGACAAAAACAACTACATCTTGTCCTGCCCCAATGCAGACACAGCTGCTACCACCAGAGCTGGTGGTAAAATTCCTAATTTCTTTTGTACCTTCTTCATGTGAAGTTTCTCTTTGGTTCTATGCATATTTCATTGGCATGTCCACATTCCCCAGAAACTTCAGGCTCCTTTACTTTTATTTTCTTGTCTGCTTCACTAGGGAATAAGAGGACCAAACACCAAGTATGTGAATTAGGATTATACTGTTCAATCTTTCTACAGTGTGAGAAAGTTATCATAGCCAGCTCTATGGAGTTATCGCCCTTCTGACCATTAGGATCCATCACTGTGGATGCAACCACCATCACTGGTTTTGATCTGACACTGCAGCAATGAACTTTCTTTGTTTCCTAATGGGCAGGATGGCATGTGCATCCAGAGACAGAATGACCCCTGAAGGACAGACGCAGTAGGACCTGTGTGGGAAGCAGTAGCAACAATGTTTGGCATCCTTGTTTTGTGCCACTGCTTGGCCTTGTGCTGTTGCCAGCAGCTGTGTGGCTCAGGTCAGGCCAGACTGCAGGAAAATAGTAAGAAAAAACACAGTATTATTTCCTTTTAGAGTTACAGAATAGTAAAATCAACAGCTTGCAGCTACTTGTCCTGCTCTGTGAAACAAATAAATGGACTAAGGACAAATAACTTCAGTCCCCAATTTTCCATCATCAATTGATCCTGGATATTAAATGGGATGGAAGGTTAAACTGGGTATTTTTTTGCTTTGCATGCAGCTGACAGAGCGTAACAGAGGAAGGTACATAACTGCTGTGGAGCCAGAAGATTTCCATGTTGCCATACTGTACATCCACAAGTCCTCTACTTCCAATTCCTCGCTTCACGAGATGAACCGAGGTGGGGGAATTCAGAGACTCCAGCTGACAAGAAATGAAGAAACAGGCTCATTTCTCCTCCAGACAGAATGTGTATTATGTTTCTCTCACTTTGTTCTTTGAATCAGTATTCTTCACAGTTTTCAAACTACACATCTTTGTAAAAGTCACGGCTTCCCACAATGTTATTAATTTCAGTTTGAGAGGATTGAAAGAGCAAGGCCACAATTAATTACTCCGTATGAAATAGTTAGATTTAACAGGAAACTGTAAAGCTTTCTTTTTCTAAATGTTTCTCAACTCCAGCACTAAGTGAAAGTGTAAAGTGAAGGAGGCCGAACTTTTTAAATGTCAAAGTAATTTTGGCCTATCTCTGGCCCTTCCATTTGCCACATTAAAGCAGCCCTGTTATTCTGTAAACTTTATAGGCTCAGTTGGAATACAACACAGCATTTGCCAGGACCAGCTTTAAGGGTAGACAAAGTAGGTAGCTGCCTACCCTAAAAAGGATCTAGATGCAGGAAAAAAAAAAAAGGCAAATTTGCAAATATAAACCATAATTATTTGCCAGCAGTGTTTCCTGATCAAATTGTCCAGAGTGTAATATACTTCTGCAGGTATTTTTTCAGAGAGTAAAGAAACCCATGGGGGAGGACATGAAAATGGCACCACCTTCTTCGGCTGTGCTATTGAGGTGGCCTTTGGCAGCTGATGGGCAAGGGGGGTGGTGGGAGCAGATCTGCTAACCCTGCAGAACAGAGGGCAACACACCTAAACACGCCCGCTGCTATAGAAAAACCTTGCCTCTACAAGCAAGTAGTTTTGGAATAGCTTTAGAGGGTTTTTGCTCAAAATAAACTGCCTTGCAGCCATATGTAAAAGTTAGGGGGTTTTTCTGTTCTCTCTTTTAGTTTTAAACAGCCTGGTGTTTTATCCCACATCAACTGCAAATTGGACTAAAGCAACTGTTCTGGGTTTTTTAACTGATTTCTTTTATCTTTGCAGTTACTACACCGGAGAGAAGCATTGCCATTTTAGGTTTCTAGTACCTGAAAACTGCAATCTTGCAAGCTGGAATCTTTTAAATGGAAAGCAAGACAGAAATGACAGTGGTACACAATGAACGAATAACTTCTGGTACCAGATATTCAAGTCTCTTAGTTCTGGATCAAGCAAGCAAATTAAGGTAAAACCCAGAGGGACAAATATACTGCACAGATCAGCTTGGAAAGCATCCTTTTATAGAAACAAACGGGAAAGTAAAACAGTGCTTTAAAAGTGCATTAAGTATACTTTATTCTTCAGCTCAGAGTTAATTCAAGCAATAAACTCACAGATTTCACACAAGTTAAAGCTTCCTACAAATCTCACAACTGAGTTCCCTACTGAACCTCAGGGGAAGCTTTTATAATGATAACTCCCTTCCCCCACATCCAAGTTGACCTGGAAATGCTTAAAGAATTGTGCTCCTGTCCTAAGACTTTTTTTTTATTATTGTTATTACCTGTGTTTTTCTCTGAACCACATATATAAAAGAGAGGGGATTTCCCCTTGCACCAATTAAAACCCAAATCTCACCTCTCCTTTCTTCCCCCACAACAAGAAGTTAACCCCTGCTGAGCTCTTTACCCCAAGGCATCTATAAAGCCTCACAGGTGAGCTTGCTGCAGTAAATAGAATGAATCAGCCCCAGATCTTCCAACAGATAAACACCAATCTTTTATTCTAGCCACCTGGCTTTGGACTTATCAGACAAGAAAATGGCTGTGGTTCGAGTTAGGTGGATTTTCTTCTCTTTTGCAATATTCTTCCTTTTGTATTTTCTTTCTTTTAGCAAGCACTCTTGGGAGCAAATGTGCTTTGGAACATCTTCAAGCTGGGATTTTTGTTTCTGAAAAGCCACATTCTGATGCCTTTTGTTGGAGGAAGTCACCTTGTTTTCTGTAGGCTCAGTCTCTAAAAGTCTTTTAGTTGTGTCAGAACTCTCATTTCACAAGTCCTTGAAATATGGATGAGTTTGTAACACCTGGACAGAAGTAATATGAAAATGTTTTCATTAAAATAAAGGTTTAATTGTAATTACATCTACTAGTCATACCTTAGGGAAAATAAAAAGCTTTGTGTGGTTTTATAGGTAAATTTGTCTTGTCTCCCTGTGGTTTTGACCATAAGAATGTAGAGTCAAGAATTGTAATAGTTCACTAAAATATTTTCTGTCCTAGATGTGCATGAATCATATAATTGTTTGTCTAATAAAGCACTTAAGAATAACTAGAAGAAACAAAATGCGTTAAGGAGTCTAACAGGAGAAAGGGCCATTTTGCCAAATTGCTTCAAATTTTTATGATTGTTTTCAAGGAGGGAACAAAGCGAGAGGATGAGAAGTCAATTCTCCAGTTCAATTTCTACCTCTTCACTGATTTCATGTTATAAGTAAGTGTTTTATAGGACTGCTTTCAATTTATTTTCTGGTCCTGGCAGAAAGTACTGACTGTCCTGTTGCCTTTAAATTTCACCCTTCCCTCTTACCTTATATGCTTTCAGGAGAACACCATCAAATAATGTTAAGTCCTCTTTTTTTGAGTACTTCTAAGAAGTGTTTCTGAGCAAAACCACTCATTTAAAATTTTTAATATGGATTTTGGGCGCTGCTGCTACCTACAATTTTTTCTAAGCCTAGCACTGGGGAAAGAACAAGGAGTCCGTGTTTTGAGGCTTTAAATTGTGTGCATTTTGTATGCTGCTTTTTTACTTTCTTAACTCTAAAGGGATTGGTCTTTCTGCAAAAAAAACCTCACAAAAACATTTATCATCAGTCTCATGTGCAGTGTGGGTATTTGTACCAGATAGCAGCATAGATATACTAGCTAGAGTTCATCTTGGGTTGAATTCTGGGAAAGCCACAGGGGAACAGACCTCTATTTAACTGGCATTTTGTATCTACAAGGGCAGTTGTGTTGCTAAAACCCAGGCAGGGTAAATGTGTTCAGAGGACTGTGATGTTAACTGATCCACTGCTGAATTTATAATGGTCATCAGTGATTTATTGGTTTTATTGTGTCTCTTAACCATTATGATATATTTAGGTGCATTGCTGTGTGTGTTTGTTGAAATCTTTCTTCTCAAGTGCTGCATTTTGTGTTCAGTCACTGCCTGTGAATTGTTCCCTGGAAATGGAATGTTAATTGTGTTGGGGACAATAGATGCCAATATGTATTTACATAAATAAACATTACTATTTTATGCATAAAGCATTTTTAAAGCAATTTTCTTTCTTGTGGAATTGAAGAGAAATATTGTCTCATTTTCTTACTTGTTGACTTAGAGTAAATAATTTTTCTACATTGCATTTTGTGCAGAAAGAAAGATGGGCAGAGAAAGACATATTATTTGCAATAAATGAGAATTAAAAGTAATTAGTGAAACAGGACAACTTAGAGGATTGGTAATAGAATCCAGAGCCTTTTCTCTTCCAGGTGTTCAGACTCTGGGTAATGAACATGTCATAAATACCTCTCTGGCGAGGTCACCAGTTTCAATGAGGTAGTGTCAAGAGTGGCAGGAAGGCATTCATGCATGAGCAGTGGTCACTGGGAGAATTCCCACCCCTTGTCTGTCACAGAGGGGCAAAGACCGGGCTGAGTTATTTAGGTCCACTCCAGCCCTGTCACCATGGGACCCTCTGGCAGGGGAGGCTGTCACCCTGTGCCCTGGCAAGGGTGCAGCCGTTTGTGGCAGCTGTTCCAAGAGTCCCTCCTGGACCACAGTACTTGCTGTGTTTGCTGTGTAACTTCTGTTGGGTATTCTTTGCCTCCTGTGGCTGTGTATAAAATGCAACAGCAAAGGGTCCCTACCAGGTTTATGTACTGGAAGAAGCAAATTATGGCTTATTTTAGGCAGGAGATGTACAATAGATGACTGTGCTAATTCTAGCATCACGCTGTAATTTGCACTGTCTGTTTCCATGTAAAAATCATTACTCTAAGGAAATTCCACACTTGCTAACCTCAATCCGTACTCTTCCTGACTGTAGAGGAGCAGGGTTGGATCCCTGGGTATGTCTTTTCTCTTTGGGGGCAAAGATGCTCACAGACTTGCTTAGAAAAAAGATCGAATCTTTATTTAACTGAGAGTTTGTATTAACATCATTAGAAGTTTATTTCTTGTCTTGAGCCTTTTGAAAGGAGCAAAGGACTTCATCAACAGGCCATGTCCAGCACTATAGAGAATTAGTTCTTATTTTTATATAAATGGGAAATAGGGCCTGTGCAGTCTCTTAGCACTCCTCAGAGCTCTGAAGGAAAGCTAATGCTTGGAGCTTAGCTGCATATACCTTTAAGTATTTCTAATTGAAAAACACAAAGCATTGTTTTCTCTTGGAGAAAACACTTTGGGTTTAGGAAAGAATGCAACACTGAGATAATCTCACTTTTCCCATCACCATCCTTTCATTCTTCTCTGCTCCCCTCCCCTCCCCAGACACAAGGTGACATATCCAAGTACTTGTCCTTCAACAGATTCTTCAGCAAGCAGCAGAGCAGAAAGCCCTAATATCTATTCATTTGTAATCTGTCATTCTTAAAGTATTAAGGACAATTGACGTCACATGTCTCAGGTAATTAGAATAGTCAGCCTTTGCTCCACATTTTTAAAGCAAGTGTCTCAAACTCTTAATCAGTACATTTATTGATGTCTTTCAACATATCTGTTTCTTGTCAAGTGTGCGTTAGATTTTAAAAAAAAATCTTGCATACTGAATTGTGCAAGAGAATTATATTAAAACCCTCTTTCTATTGCTTTTGTAATTAAATAAAATATATTAGTGACAACGTGGTATTTTCCACATTCAGAGTAATCAATCTCTTTTTTAATATGGCAAACTGCTCAAAATCAAATTAATAAACATAAATGTCAGGAGTTACATTTACACAAATGTTTTAGTACTTGTTTTTCCAAGTTTACATTTCCACATCAAGCAATACTAACTATGATAATAGCTAATACCATTTTACAAGCTCTAAGGGGCCCATAAAAAAAGGTTGTTGGATTTCTTCAGCTGTTAGTGATCTTAGCAAGAAAAAGCAGCCATTCTTCACCCCAGAAACACAAGTCCTAACTTTGGCAAAGAATGCACATTTATGCGATTTTTGTTAGCTACAGGTTCATTTTGTTAGCTTTGGGAGATCACTAGGATAGGTACACCAAAGCTCAGTGCCCTCTTGCAGCTCAAGCAATCTCAGCAGACAGTGCTCTCCTGGTACAGCAGATCTGTATTTGCGAGAAGAGCAATCTTTCGGGCTTGCTAGGGCACTGCCATTATTCTGTGGCTATGGCTTTTGGGGCTTATCCACAAAGAGGTTTCTGAGACTCACTGTCACCTTGCTCATTTCAGCTGTCCTATTCCAGACACTACTCCCTGGCCCTGTTCCCTGGCACCCCTTTAGCAAAGAACAGCTGTACTATTGTTTTGGCCCCTTTACGCTTCAGAGCAGTGGTTACTCAAACCATTTTGCAAATGAATCTCAGTCTGACTTCACGTACAGGACAGAAGGAATAAAGAGCAATTTGGAGTGGGTTTGGATATGAAGACAGAGTGGGAAAGCAGTTTAGGCAGTGGGAGATTCATGTCTTTCATTGCTCCACTTTTCTTCTGTTAACCATGGCACACCAAAAACAGAAGAGTGTTTCCACAGCAGGGATTTTCTATTAAGAACTGGAGTAATGAAGTCAGAACAGTGCAAAGAGTAAAGGTGGTCCCTTCTTCCCTTTGCCAGCATTTGCTTTTGTGTACCCCACTCTCTAAGACTTTCTGCCTTGTAGGATGTGGTATATTTCAGCCCTGTTGAGGGAGTAGTTTGTACTCTTAAATTGAGAGTCTTGTCTTTTGGTTCAGGTATTTATTTTTATTCCAAATTTGACAATAAATTAATAACAAAGGATGGAGAGGAATTTACTCTAATAAAACAGAAGTTTAAGGATGGCTTGCTGCACATGTATGTATGCTGCACATACATAATAGTTTCTCCTTTTTGTAACATATTACTCAACATGGAATAATTAAGAATGGAAAGGTTACACTGAGCAGCAGAAGGACAATACTTGCCTCCCACTGAATCATTTCTGCCTCTTTAAAGGATTCATTTCCCAATTACTAAATTTTAAACATAATATTTAACCTTCACCTTCTTTAGTTTACATGCACCTTAAATAAGCCTCATAATTAAGGTCTGTTGCTGCATTTTGAAAATATGGGGCACCATTCTGGAAACCATTACTGTTACAAATTATCTCAGTGGAATAATTGATGTAAAAATAACTGTGATTTTAATATACTGACGATTTGATTTAGAGTGTTACCTTCATTCATTTCATTGGAAAGTACCTACCTGCATACCTCTGACTGGTTGAAATTATTTTATGTAGCTATCTAAACATGCACACAGTGATGTATTTTTATGTTTATCACTCTGTTAGTTCACCAGGATCCACTTCAGCTGAGCTGCAAATTCAGAATCTTCCCATAGGAGAGGCTAATTGACTTGTGCTTTTGTGGTTTATGGTGTCACCAAACCCCTTGACACAATTCCAGCTCTCTGTTGAATGGATGCTAACCTATTCTTAGTCTAACTGTTGATTTCATGTTGATATAACATCTAGCTATACTTCTCTTTCTCAAGAAGGCGCTTTTAAATTCAGTTATGATCGTAAATATTGTATCAACTTGAGATTTTGTGACTCCATGGAAAGTAACATCTTAGTGCATTTCATATAGATTTTGGCTTTCTAAAACATACAATATTTTATCAAGAGGAAAAAGATTGTTACTGGCTCTGTTCAAACTTTTATTTCAGGATTGGGACAAAATAAACTTAGTTTCATAAAAATGTCCAATTCAATTTTATCATCTATTAATGGCCACAAAATATATCTAGATTATAATAATCTATATAATCTATATATAATCTATAATTATAACTAGATTATTAATGTATATCTAGATTATGCTTTTTCAAAACCAAGATTGTGTAGACGTGGTCTCTTTTTCTTCAGTTACATAGCCACAAAAATAAGTTATTACATGCACTACATCTTGTCAGAGCACAGAATGATATTGCTGTGAATCCCAGAACTAAAAAGGGACCAAAGTGGAAGCCAGAGAAAGAGCCAGGGCTTAGCTTTATCCCAGTATGACTCTGTTGACTTAACAGCAGCTCAAAGCTTTAGAGCATGGACTCCCCCTCAGGTAGGAGCTTTTGCACATGGAATTTAGGAAGGAGGTAGGATAGGAGTTTGAAACCTTCCTTCTTGGTTAAGGAACTGCCTGTGTTTGAAGTGAAAAGGGATACTGTTCTTCACTCCTGGTCTAGAAGGCTCATATTCTCAGAGCAGAGCAACCAGGTGTAAGACTTGAACCCAAAGATTCCAGAAAGCCAGCAAGAGCAATTGCTGTCCTGACTTAACTCCTCATCCACTCTCAACTGGTGAGTATCTCTGAAGCAGAGATTGGAAGAAGTTCAAGTTCCAGGTCTGAATCTATTTGGCCCAGAAGCAGATTTTAGACTAAACTATAGTACTGTCCCTTTGGTCAGACATGGGTGGTGTGGTAAAAATGAGTGGCTTTATGGTATGTTACCATTCATGTTCCTGCTGGGGCAAATCCAGCTTGGATGTCTAGAAAGCACAAAGCACACTGGAGCTGTAGCCACAACAAATAATGAGTGGGTTGGTGTGAACATTTTTATCTGCAATGTGTATTAATTGTTCTTTACTTCCTGACAGGAAAAGATATGCACAGCTGAAAAGAGAGGAATGTTAGGGTATGCCTGAGGAAATGTGGAAAGCTGAAAGGCAAGGCCTTGTGCTCTTAATAACCATTATAATAAATTAGCATATGCACAAATAATGCATCAGAAAAAGAAAAAAAAGAAGCTGTCTTGTAAAGCAGGACATAATTCTGCGACATGTCTACTGTCTCTAGATAAAGGTTTGAATGGTTTTCCCAAGAAGAAGCTTTATGCAAATGCACACTGTCATATGAATCAGATTAAGGGAAGAAAGACTATTTATGCATGAAATCCAAACATGCTTCTGGGGAAAGGAGAAGAGAAATAAACGCTTTCTTTCACCTCAAATACAATATATGTGCAGTGACTAAAAAGAAATGAATGTGTCACCTCTATTACTGACACTAAGTGATTTCCCACTAACAATTAGCATGAATCATAGTGATAAAAAACTGAGATGGAAAAGATCTATTAGAATGCACAGTCCACCTGTAAGTAAGTACAGGAATCTCCCTGACAATTTCTACATGAAGCAGTTCACTGCTCAATAGTTTGTATTTTCATTAGTGCCACTTCACATAGGCATTAGCTAAGATGACTTTAAAACAACTAGCATATCTATTCTTCACCCAAAAATAGAATTACATCAATTTTGCTCTTCCAGAACAACATCCTTCTGAGGAGACTTTTTGTCCTGAAACTTTATCTGCAGTGGGTTGTCTTTGCTTTCATGAACCACAGAAGATGTGCAAACTGTTCCTGTATTCAACAGCAGCACAGAAAGCAAGCAAAGGAAGATGCTTGCCTACAGTGAAATAAAACAATGTAATCAAAGCATCTTAGGTAACAAACCAGACTCTATTCAGTGGAAAAGATGCACATGGAGGTGTTCATGGTTGCTGGCTTTTGGGGATTGTTCTATGCCATGTTTATCCAAAGGATAGGCTAGAACAAGCTTAGGGTTCCTCAGACTGTTCCTATTAGGGAATAGCCCCCAAAATAATTTGTTCCTGCTCCCTTTTCTCCCCTTGCCTGTCCCTTCTGCTGGTCTGTGTGGGAGTCAATGACACACCTGACTGTGCTGGCTCTGCTCCCATGAAGAATCTCTCAAGCAGAGGGCATCTCTCAGTCAGCAGCAAAACATCAGGGCTATAGACCACAGCCTACAAAAAGCTTTTTTGTAACCAGTGGGCCAAGCTTCCGTATGAATTCAGGATCAAGTTTGGTGTTAATTTCTTTTTTAATAGTGTAATAGAGATATACCATTAAAATCAGAATTGTCTGGGAGTGCCTTTGAAGGTAGACAGTGTCTGAAACAAGCCTGGAAATTAAGTCACATGCAGCTTGGCTTGAAAGTCCAGGCAATTGGGGTCATTGCACTGCAATCTCAGCGTACCCAGGCAAACTGCTTTTTTACCTGAATCTGTTGGTGGTTACACCAGTGGGGGTCTGTAGGCATATTCCATGCACTTGGAAACTGCCTGACCAGATTCTTAGCTGACGTCAATTGATTTTTCCCCACTAATTTCCATGGACAATAATTTCTCATCCTGAGCATTTTGCATGAATCTAAGATGCTAGGCTGAACAATTTGCTGGTCATCCTCAGGATGCACTTCATTATGGTATGATTCAATGCCTATCAAAGTCGACTGGAAAACTGTCTGCCAACCCCAGGGGTTGCTGAATAGACACTGTGGAATAAAGGCTGCAAGCAAGTGTGGAGATACAGAGCCAAATGCCTTTAAGTGGGGGTTTGTTTTTAAAAAGATGTGTTTCAGATGCGTGGTGATTCTGTGTTTGTGGCATCCTCCACATCCCTGCAGAGGCAGCAGCTCCTATGCAGGAGCTGTTTCTGTCCTGGGAAAGGAGGAACGAAACAAATCCCCTGCATGGGTAACATCAATTACAGGTTTTGCTTGGATACCTGTGGCTGAACAGAATTCATGTGTATGCAGCCTGCAACAAATGCAAAGGCTGATCAGATGATCTCAGGTAGATAGATTTTTAAAGGATATTGTTCCTCTGAAATGCGTCAATTTGCCCCATGTGAGCTAAAATAATTTAGATAAAATTGATCTACTCATGGCTCTTCTGATTGCTTGTAACGATTTTTCTGGATTACAATGACCTTTGAGTATTACTTATAACAGCAGCTCTTACAAAATTCTCAGGCAGAAATCCAATTTACTTTTTATTTAAAATAGATAATGGGCATTTAAAAATAAGAGTTCTCCAGCCCTGGAACAGACCCAATCATGGGTGTCCTGATATGTAATTCAGCACAGATCATTTTAAAAACAAGAAGTTTGCTGAACAAATATAAGCTTCCCTCAGCCCAGCATGTCGGTCCCCATGGACCAATGAACTTCCCTGTGACTCAAGATATTTTTAATTCTGCTCTGGACTTTCTCCAGGAAATCAGTAATAATTACTAATTGTATTTTTGTAAGCTAAATGAAAGGATGCATTCTTTCTTTAAATTCTCCCTTAGCTTTTTGCAATTAATTATGTTGCTCTTTTGTGTGATTAATCCTTGTCTTTGTATTACAACTTCACTTAATCAAATAGTACTGCATAGCATGCCAAGGGTCCTTAAGTATAAAATATTTTCTCCTATTTTAGTGTCTTTTTTTTCTTTTCTCTGCTACTCAAATCTCTGCTAAACTTTGATAAAAGTGATGCTTTATTAAAGAACTAAAGAGTTCTAAAATCATATGGGGAAATTCACATGAGATTATTGTGTCTCGGCAAAGAGCCCCTGTCATGTGTGGAGCTACAAACAGATTTTTACCAGCTGACGATATGTCCTTACATCAACAACACATAATAAGGGAGTTTTCTGATAAAACTATTTCAACAGAAGGTCAGTCAAAACCCTAAATGACCTCAGGTTTTATTTTTAAACCTTTACTATATGAAATACAGTGAAAGAGACTTACCTGACCACCTTAAATTATATATTAAAATTATCCTCTTGCAAAATGCCCACATCGGAAATGTCAGAGAGACAGGAGCTGGTTTTGAGTGGTTTAGAGAAAGTCTTAAACACTTAGATTGCTGTGCAATTTTGTGGCAAATCTTACTTCTTCCGTTGCAGTCAGAGAAAATTTTTTCCATGGTAAAAGTGGAGCATGTCTGTGATTTCAGCCTAGCATGACTGCAATATGGCCAGCCTTAAAAGTCAGGAGGCTGGTTTGCACAGAGCAAGGTTCTTACTTTAAAATAAATCATTTTCTCTTCCAGTTTCTTATTTTTTAGGGTGCCCTGGGGTCATATTTCCAAGAGCTCTCCTGTATTAAAATGAATAAAAAAGCAGATGAAATCAACTTCAGAAAAGGTCACAACCTCTTTGCTCCAGGACCTCAACGTTTTAGAGTAAGGCCTTACCTTACCAGGCTGGCAGTGGAAAAAGCCAAACTGGTTGCAGCTACAGGGGAAATGTCATTCTTTTATCACCAGAGCGGTGTCAGTGGGTCTAGGATGATCTGAATATCTATTCCTATGGAAACCCTCTCTGCCTCGAGCATGAGAGCTTAAGCCCCAGCAATGTGAGCTGGGCTGGAGCCCAGGACAGCATTGGCTGTTTATTAGGAAAGCACTGAAGATGCTCCTTACCTTTTGTGATGAGATCACTCTCACAGCTTAATAATGAAATAATTGAAGGCAGTAAGTGAAATGTTCTGTGTCAGTGGAACTATAGGTGGTTAGTGAATTGATAAGATGTTAAAAGACTCGGTGCCATCACTGTAGGATGAGTCAAACTTCTTGCTGGTGAGGGCTACAGCAGATTCCTTTGTAAAGCTTTTTACACAGAGTGCCTAATTGCAAGGAGAATGAGCAGCAGAAGAGGGAAAAAATAGAATTAGTATCGTTCATTAAGTACTTAATAAGTGCTAAAAAGTAGCTTTGAATATTCAGACTGCTGTCCTGCATCAGCAGAGCATGGAGGTGCATGGTCACCTTAAGCATAGTTGTAATCTTATGGATATACAATAAAATAAAACAAATAAAAAGTATTTAGGAGTTGTATGGCCCTACTTGCATAAGTAAAGTAAGGGATCTGCTTCTTGAACTGGGTCCTTTATGCAAATAATAAGTCACAAATGTGGTAAGGATTTATTTTATGTTCCTTCAAATGAAGATGGGTTGGCTGTATTCAGTATATTAAATCCTTCCTGCTGTTAAGCTTTAAGAAACTGATTCTCTTGTAACATATTTTGATTTGACTACTGTAGCTTCCAAGTGCTATAAAGCACTAGAGTAGTTTGCCTTGGCCTCACACCTAGTTACAGTAGTGCTAACTTTAAAATTGCTGAAGAAACCCACATCTGGAGTCAATTGAGTGAATTTTGACCAGCTTTGGTGGTAATATGCAAGTAATATTTCATCCTCGTGTGTATTTCACTCATCTTATAAAAAAGATGCCTCATTCCAAGACTCCTAGACATATTTCTTTGCTGTCTCATATATCAAGCGTATCAGACTAAGCAGACCGCTTAAAACTGGATATGTCCAAACACTCTCTTATCCTAAACAACGGCAAATATTTTTGCCAACACTTCCATTTCCTGCAGCGGAAAAAAAATATATAACCCCAAAGCCTTGGCCAGGTTCTGCTTTCCTTGAAATGCATGGCAAATTTGTCAACAAAACACTCTCTGGCTCAGTAGTGGGGGGAGAAGTTTAACAGATGGAATTAACCAGCAGGAATAATGTGAAGCAGGCTGAAGTTTTGTGTTAGGTTTAGCCTAATGCTGGGGTTCAAGGCTGAGCTTACATTCTGATTCGCCTGTGCCAAAATCATGGAAGCGACATCCAAAACCAGAACCAGAGAACAGCCCCTTTCAGCTCTGGATTTGGCCCAAAGCCAGACCAGGGCTGCAGGCATCAGTCCAGGAATCCAGCACTGAGACACCCGCAGGACCTAGATACAATGGCTTGAAACTTCAGTTTTCTACCATCAAAAATAGTAGCCTGGTGCACAGAAAGTACTTTTATTTACAAAAATGTTGTAAACATAATTAATTCCCATTTGCACAGACTCTGCTTCCCTGAGTGGTTGCAGGGAGATGACCAGCCATATGGGAGACAGACATTAAACTAAACAAGATCCCAGACTGNTTTTTTTTTTAAATCTGAAGGGACCACCACTGGTGCAAGGCTCATTTCTTGTAGTGCCGTGAACAGCTATTAAGGGCAATTGTCATGTTGGACAGGCTGCAAGTTGAAATCCAGGAGTACCAAGCTATTGGTGCTCCCAACATTTGCCTCCTCCACCCCTCTCTGACATGAATTTAATGCAGGTGCAGACACAAGCCTAACATAAGGGAGCAATTTTCTGATTCATTCATGTAAGACCCTGAGGGAGAGCAGGAACAAGATGTACAAAGGTAATGTGGCATTGTTAAAAAATTAACTTTGCTTCCATTTTATGGAGCCACAGTGCTGTGTTGCTTAGTTACGTGGATCAGGAATTTAACTGTAAACAAGATATTTCACTCTTCAGTCCCTGGGGTTTTCAGCTCCATTTGAAAAGCCGTTAGAAATGAGCATCTTTTTGCCAAATCGCTGGGTTGCTTCTTGCCATTACTTGTGCCCTTTTGTGTCTGCTGCTGCTGTTCTAGCAGTGCTGGAAGATGGCAGTGGTGGCATCCATGCTAGCGTGACCACTGCCGGGCTGGAGCCACACTCCCCTCTGAATGCTGCACTTGTTCAGAGACGAGACAGGCTGCTTATGACTTCTGTTTTGGTTTTTGTTTGTACAAATCCTTGCTGCACAAGTTCCAGGCATCGGGAGCTTGCCAGCTTGACTGTGAATTTATTCAAGCCATTGGAAGTGGAAAAGGGGTTAATTATGTCAGTATATTGTTACATCACTAATGGAAATTCTGGTTTTGCCCTCAGGATCTCCACTGCTGTCTCTGCTCAGAACTGTTAAATATGACAAGGTCACTCACCCTGCTTTAGTAACAATGAGTGCTAACAAATTTGGGTGTTGCACGCATTGTCACTGCTTAACAGGGTCATCATTCCTGTAAGCACAAGTATTGCCTATGCCTTGTACCCAGTAAACCTCACAGCGAATGAGATGTTACACTGTGTTATGTTGGAATCTGTTTATAAAAATACAGGGACACAAAATTTTTCTATTTGCAATCTAAAAAAAAAGATTAGGTAACTAACAAATACAGAAAAGATGGGGACACAAGTGATGAAGAGAGGTTAAGAAATGGTGCTGAAGATATGAAAAAAAATACTTTAATTGATAAGGCAAACTTTCAAAATAGTTTTCTCTTCCCTTTTCCTTCTGGCTCTGCAGATGGCTTGGGAGAATCTGTCTTTTACAACATCGTGTATTGAAGCAACATGCTCTTTTGAAGTTTAGTCACCCAATAATTACTAGTCTTTCATTAACAGCACAGGCATAAATAATGCAGCACTTGCTTATATCCAGCAGTCTCTATTGTTGAGGATTAAAAAATTAAATAATTAGCTACATGCTTGTTAAACATGCTAAGACTGTTTATGTAAACTCCCTTGCTCTTGTTTTGGCTCCCACAGATGGTTAAGATATGTCAGCTAATATTTCTTGTTTTAAAGAGAGGGCTAATTGCCTAAATGTCAGACGTGCTGAGTATTAGTTGTCTTGATGAGAATGGGAACATAATGTGTGCACAGCTCATCCTAAATGTGGGTTCCTATTAGCGATTTCTTGTCTGGCTACCAGTTTATACAAACAGCATTGTCACAGTTGAGAAAAACCTCTGTGGTGGCAATGGCCATGCAGATCTCTCAAATCCCATGTTATTTAGAAACAGTTTTGTCTTTCTCCACCAAGGGTGCTCTTCAAGGGAAAATCTGAAGACTGAGGCAAACATTAATAAGCAATGCACTTGTTTGGTTAAGGTTTCAGCCTTGACCTCCATCTTTAAGCCCTTGTTTGTTATTAATCACGTGCTTCCTGAATCAAAGAGAATATTTTTGGAGAGGGAAAATTGTTCTGGGACTGGAGCGTTATGCGCCAAACAGACTTGCCCAGATGACAAATAGCCTTCACATGATAGCCGAGGTTCATCCAGCTGCTCGGCCCCGTACCAAGTGATTGATGGTGTTGATGTTCTAAATAGGCTTAAGATATGCCAAATATCAGGGCTGTAACAAAGTCCCTCAGATATATACTGTAAATAGGCAAAAAGGCATGTTCCCAGCATATGGTAAATCTGAGAGCGGTGTCAGGATTATAAGTAACCTCGCAGAGTTTGTCTGGTTTCTTTCGAAGTGAGACAAAAACAGTTTTCTGTGCTGGAATGAGCAGGGTCATGCAAGGTCTGCACAAAGCTTCCGATTACCACCGATTTTCTCTGTAACTGGACACCCTTCGGAGTTATAACAACATTTGATTTCTTAGCAGAGATCAATAAACTGTTTTTCTACCACAGTTCTGAGGAGGAAAGAAGAATAGGATGTGCTCAGAAGTTGCTGTCAGGAGTTTTTTGTGTCTTAAAGGAATGGTACATTCACACCTGAATAGTTTTATCTTGATAACACACCAATTCTGGTTTTTTCTACTAAACCACCAAGGGCTGTTCATTGATATTCCACAGGATCAAGCAGCTGTATCACAGAAGCAACAGTTTCATTGATCATTCCTTTTCCCCAGAGAAATTTCTTTTATTTTGTATTTTGTATTGTCCCTCTTTTCACAGTAAATGCTGCATTTACTGTGAAATCCCTGCTTCTAGGCAGGGAGCAGAAGCAGTCTTGGAAGTGCTAGGATACTGGAGGACAAGCTGCCCCCTGCTCTGGCTATGGGACCGGCAGAGGCTAGAGTGCAGGGTGGTAAGGTTTCTCTGCTCTTGGTCATTCAGAGGCAATAGTTAGCTCGTGTTAGACTAACCCCTCCCTGGCAGCTGGCAGGATTTCAGATCCCTCACTATGGAGCACTCTCTGTTGCAATTCCCTGCTTGGCATTTCACTTCTTCATCTGCAGTCCTGGTAGCTCCATGGGGAAATGTGTGTTCCTGAGCCTGCAACCTCTCCATGCAATGCCATAATCTTGCTTTCTAAGAGATTAACCAATCTTGGTTTTGAGACCGTGTTTGAATGGTTTTCTAGGAATGACACTGAGGAAAGCATCTTTTGTGAAAAGGCCTTGATGGTGCAGGTTATTTCCTGGATGAAACCATTTCCTCAGTAATTGGAAGATGAGTCAGGCTCACATGTGCAAAGCCAACTTCTGCACTGAGTCACTCCAGTTTGGGGCCAGCAGTTCTCCACTGGCTATTGCCATGAGAAGTGGCTATGACAGCCTCTGCACTGCACCAGATCTGTAGTGCAAATCAGCCAGGAAGTTGGATCAAGCAACTTCAGGGGATTCGGATTTAGCCAAGACATACCTGTAAACTCAGGATCAGTCGTGCCCTGAAACACCAGCTGAGCAACAGTGAATGGCATTTCACAATAACCTACTCAGTTTGGGGCCACAACATGGAGCAATTGGCCCATGTTCCTTTTGAACTAGGTCTGGCTATAACCAGCTTCTTAAGTGATCAGAGGTTTCAAAGCTGTCTCTTCTGTCATCTCCACAGACTGGCTGGAATCAGCTGAAATCTCAGAACCATGTATATTTATTGCCAACTCAGTTCTTGTTGGCAGCGCATTTCTTACAGAGTCAACAGGACATCAGGGGCAATTAGCAATGAAGATGTACACTGTTCAGCGTTCTGTGGTGCCTCAAGTGATTTTGTTCACATCCATCCTGGAAGCAGAACAACAAGCCAGATTTTAATTCACACTGTAATTTAAGTGTGAGCCTGTGTGCTGATGTTCTTATCTCTGTGTGCTCCATTTCAGTAAAGCTCAAGCTCATTCAAAGTCACTCAAGTTAAATCGATAGTGAGAGTTCAGAGAATGAATGGAAAATGAATAATCATACAATTACCTTCAACTAATTCAATACATAAATGAAACCAGAACTAGCTTTTCCAGTGAAGGTTCACAGGAAGCCTTCAGTGTGACACATCAAATGCAATGCTAAGAGTAAAGCTGGTCATGGTCATGGTCATCATACTCTCTACTTTCATGTCATCTGCTGTTGGGAGTGTTAAGGCCCTAATGGAACACTAGGGGTACATACTCTAACCTGCACAGCACAATTCATCAAACATTACCTAATAATTTGGGCATGGGGCCTTTAACTTCTTCTTGAATTATAGCCTGCATTTCAGAAAGACAGACAATCATGACTTAAAGGCTAGAAGTCACTGAGACTATCCCTTTTCTATCTGACCTACTCTTAAGGTTAATTACCCTCCTTAAAATAAGTCCTCTTTCTGTACTGTAGCCTTTTCTCCAAGCTGCATGTATAACTAGCAATGATAATGAACTGTGATATTCCTTACTTTTGCTGATTTTCAGTTTTTGGGCAAAATAAATCAGCATCCCTGGCTTTGACTGGACTGATACTACTAGCTAATTCCAGCTGGATAGTTTAGTTCAATGGACAATTTCAGTAAAATTACATTTGGGAGCAGGAAAGCTAGCTTTGCTAGACAGCCTAAATAGAGGGTGCTGATCTTGCTCCCATTTTAGTCAACATCCAGGACAGTCTTATGAGCTGAATTGAACTCAAGTTCATATCTGCCTGAGGGTAACACCATGCCAGTCCCTGGCGTGGCTTTGACATAGTCATGTTTTGTTTCCAGGTAGGGACTCCAGCACGTCTTTCTGCTGACACAAGTTCTGAGGTCGGTGGGGAGAACACTGATTCCAGAGGTGGAACACCTTAGCCTAAGTGAAAAACTTAAATACAAACATAGAAAGTGGAACTGTGCCAATTAGAAAAATGGGCAGCTTCCTTGCCTTGGGAAGCTGGAGCCTTACAGATAAGTAGTTCCACAGCTATTCCCCTGAAAAGAGGCCGACTGAACCCTGTTCTCTTCAGCAGCAAGAGATATTGAATGAAAAAACATTGTCTCCTTCTCCCTCCCTGCAACTTTAGTGTCATGCACTTCTTTTAGAAGTGACCAAAAGGAATATTTCATACAGAGCAAGGCAAAATATTTCGTCTTTCATATAGAAGAATTGAAATATTTTAGAACATCATTTAAACTGTTCCTCAGTTTTGGCTGCTAAGTCAGAGAGCCCAAAATTATCTTGTAACCTTGTAACCTTGATAATGATGTCTTTCTAGGAATGACTCTTGAATAGGTTTTACACAAGAAGTGGTTTATCTGACAATGTGTCTCTCTTATATGGATGGCCTTAACTGTAAAGAAATAACAAGGTTTTTTTAGTTGTAGTTATATGGCTATAAAATTGAATTTGACCTAAACTCAATCTCTGTTTCTACCATGACTTGCATACATCAGAATTAACTCATTGATCCTCCTGAAACCTCCTTTAGTTATGAAAGAGCTGAAGACATGATTGAAACTACAGCATAGCTAGAAAATAAATCAAGCCCTTGGCATTTTTGTCCCTTGCCCTGAAAACCCTTTCTCCTCTTAGTCTTTGTTTTCTGCAAAACAGAATATGTTTTGCATATTATTGTAACACTTGTAATTCAAACTCTAATACTTATTCTTCAAGCCCTCTAGATTAATGAGATTAATTGGTGCCTTCCTCCCTTTCTACATCTAGATATATTTTCTTACTCCCCTCAACTCTTTGCCAGCCTGAACTTCCCTAGTCCCCTAGGCCTTCCCCACATTGCAGGCTGCACAGATATCTCATTCTTGCAGCTCTCCTGAGCTCTCCCGTTGTCCCAATGTTTCAGGAAGTTCAGCGCCCACCTCATCCTCCCTTGCCGTGATGGAAAAGTGTTAGGACCAATTCTCACTATGTAGCAGATTCAAATTAAACTTCCAGAAATTAACAGCTGCATTGGAACATGGATATGACAAAGCTGGTTCTAGTTTGCAAATTTGCAAGTTTTTTAAATACACCTAATGAAAGTTTGGCTTTGGATATCTCCTGCCTGTGAGCATTTGATCTGCTCCACAGCTTTGAGTCTCCCAGTTACATACAAATAGCTACTTGTATACTCAATGGGCTCCACTGTGTGAGGAAACTGTTTAAAAATACATTTTAAAGAGATGTTTTCACTTCATGTGGTTTTTTGCCAGCAATGTGGTTTTTAAAAATGTTTTTTAAAACCTGTGGAGCACACAACTATGAAGTTGTACCTCAAAAGGCGAAGCAGAGCCCTTCACTTGCCGAGAGTGCTCAAGAGATCTGCTGTTGGAGCACATTGCAAGCCCTGTGCACTGCTTGAAGGCTTGGTGGGAGTTTTGCTTTCTTGTGTTGCAAAAACAGTGATAAGGTTGTGCAGAAGCAGGTGGGAAAGGTTACTTAAAAATTGCTTCAATATGGCCCTTGCTATAACATTATCTGAATTGGTCTGGATATTTAGAAGAGAATTAGCCATAATGATCTCACTCTGTCGCTTTTCCTTTTGTTTCTACTTTTCCTAGAAAAAACATTAATCTGATTTTTCTACAAAGTTCAGTTGAGGTTTCTGCCTGGATTGCCTGTGTCCAACCCAGCTCTCTGCCATACCCATGTCTGCCCTGGGAAGGAGCACTAAGGGCACTTCCAGAGAAGGAAAGCCACATCAACAAAATTGCTCCCATCCAATCCTGTTGTCTTGATTAATGTCTGTTACCCCAAAAGAGGTAGCAGGTCAGCCAGGTCCAGCTTCAAGGGGAGCTGAGTGTGCCAGTTTTCCCTGTGACTCCATTGCTTCTCTGTTACTGCAAAGCAGCCTGCATGGAGATCCCATGGGTCGGGAAAGGGGTGATGGTTTCTCAGCTGGGTGGGAGCAGCCTCACAGAGGACATTGGTGTGCTGCAGACAAAATAGCTGTTCAGGGAGGCTGAAAATTATCAGACTTCAGACAACCATCAAGCCCTGAAAATATGTTCACTCGCTCAATAGCCAAAGTAGCAAATGTATCACATTCTTAAAACAACAGTAAAATCTCATTTTACAAAATTTATTTTTGAGCCATGACAGACTCAAGATTGTTTTAATAAAAGAAAAGAGCTCTTTTCCCCTGTCCTATAAATTAAAAGAAGTTTTCAGCTTGAAGCAATACTTTTGGTTAAGTTATAAAACAAAAGTAATCAGAGAAAAATGTGAAATTCTTATGGAAATGAAGATAGCAGTTTCTATAATTCTCAACAGCAGACCAGTATCTGTAAGTTTCATCCATATGTACTTTGCATGTAACTGCAAGAGTAATTGGTGGCAGAGCCCCTTGTTTTCAAATGACATACTAAAAGCAGGTTTCTGGCCACATGACAAGAATAGTTTCAGTTATTCAAATTAAATTTGCAAGGAACCTTTCTAATCTGTCATAAATTCTCTTTGCAAAATGCTGTGACAATTAATTCCTTAAAAGCAAGTACAAGTGGGGTAAGGTTTCCAGGGAGAGTTAATATCTGTTATTTGACCAGCTGATTTATCCAAAAGCACGTTTAGGTTTTTTACAGTCAGATTTCTTGGTTCACATTTGATTTGTATAAAGTCTTGAAACAACATATCTATTCAAAATGTTCATGATTAATTCAAAGGTTTTCAAATATTCTTCTCCAGCTTGTAGAAATTTTTAAAAATTATAACCCTCAGTTGCTCCTGCTGAATTTTGTGTGCCTCACGTTGAGCAAAATTAGATTTGCTCTTTTTTGCCATTGGCTCCATTCAAACAAAATCTTCCAGTTTTGCATTTACTGTCCAAAAATCCTTTTAGTCTCCTTTTTCTATACCTTAAAATTCCACAAGTATTAAATCCCATACTGAAAAAAATTGTCTTCACACACTCCTGTACAATTTGATACCAAAGATGTTTGGAAGGCAAAAGCATACCAAATACTAATAATCATCTGAAAGGGGACAACCAGTTGGAGTATGGAGGACTAATTTTTTTTTTCCCAAAAAATAAAACAAAAAATAACATACACTTCTTAAGGAAAGAAAAAAAAAATAAAGGAGCTAGAAGTGGCTAGGAAAATATCTTCTGAGGAATGATTTTTCCCCCACTAGCAAAATAGGTATGGAAAATGTAAGTATGCACAGCTGTGTTTATTCCAATGATTAGACATTCTATTTCTCTGTGACCTTTCTGCAGTGAGCTGGCAAGACACCTGGGTATGCTTAGAACTGTCTCATTCATACATTTACATTTATTCAACTCGGACCTTTCTTTCTCCCCCCCCTTGCCCTTTTCTTCTCTAAAAAGGCTACAGGAAAAAAATCAGCTAAATCTGGTCCACTCATTCTTCTCTCTACTTTTAGTGTTTGCAAGGTGTTGGTTAAGACTCTACCGATGCCTTCACACATTTTAAATTACATCATTGACACTATTTTAACACTGGGCATAAAACTTTCTTTTTCAGGGCTTTTTCAGGCTGAATCAGAGTGAAGAGGTGGCTCCAGTGGATCATGTAATGTGACGGCACATGCACTCTACCAGGAGAGCAATAGAAGCTGAGTGCCAATATTTGCATCTCCCATGCTCTACATCTGTACTTGCATTTTATTTATGCAAAGTATGCGTGCACACAAAATCTGAGCTATCCTTGCACTAGGACCTGGCAACTCTGTTTGATATTGAGGGATGTTTAGTGGACATGGAAAAGTTTGCTTACAAAAGAAGGTTGGCACAGAAATTTTGCAGTCCAGGCTGTGTTACCAATGCAGAAGTGAGACAGAGTGGGGTTAAAGGGTTTCCTCACTGTTATCAAAGAAGTTTGGTACAGAGCTGAAATTCCCTTCTAGGTCTTCTGAGTCTTAATCCAATACCCTACCTGCTCCTTCAGCCTTGCTCTGCAAGCATGCATCAGGCTGGGAAGCAGGGCTTCCGTATTTGTTTTTTTCCTACTGTTATTGAAATCAGAAGCAGAATTTCCAGAAATTGAAAAATGCCAGATAAATTCCAGGCTATTTCCCCTGAAACTTATTTTAGTTTGTCTCCTGCTTCTTTGGATATCTAGATATTTCATAGCACTAAATACTGACTGCAAACCGTAGATCCAGTTCTTCTTTTAATAACTACTTCTTAACCTATAGTCATTTTCTTTAGAGTTACTATAAGTTTGAACTGCAGAAATATGACTGTATATACACAGAATTACAGTAAATGAAATTATGATGAGGAGCATTTTTATGTAAGGCACTCATTTTCCTTTCATTTCAGGCTACCTGAATTCATTACCTGGCCTTCACACTGCTTGCTGTATACAATACAATATCTCGTTTCTCCTCCATTCTGTAAAATCAGCTTTCTATTTTTTCTACTTCAAAACCATAACTCAAAAGCTCTGAATTGCTATTAGGTGTTAGTCAAAGGTGCATTTGATTTTCTGTTTTGATAAGTTTTTACAGAAAATGTTTAGGAAGGGGTGATTCCCTTACATCTATTAATTTTTACTTTACATGTGATTAGGATGTGTCCTGTGCAGGGTTGAGTATCCAAAGCTTTCCACGGGGATCACCTGCAGTGCTTTACGCTCAGAGCTCAGAGCTGGAGTACCCTCCATATACAGAATTAAACTATATGTTTATTATTTAGTGTATTATTGTATTTAAATTATTTTTATTATTTACTATTGTAGTTAAACATAATTTAAAGAGAAAATTACTGGGAGATTTCTTGTATACTACTCCATAGCAAGGCTGTAAAGTCTTGAAACTCAAATGCAAGGAAACGCAACATGCCCTCATCATGCTTCAGGTCTGGGGAAATGTAGAGAGATTGACAATATTTCACAACAAAGCAACCTTATAATTGGATTTGTAGGGAAGTGTAAATAAAAAAACCTCTGAGATAAATGGGTTTCTGTGTATTGGTTTGCCTGCCTTTGGCTAGCCCGTTAATACACTGGAATCTATAAGGTCATGTATTTATAGTTTGTCTGTGGAAAAGGAAGATAAGTAACTTTGGCAACACACAGGGTGGAAGAAAATGAGAGGAACAAATGAGAATCAAAGTGAGGAATAGAAGCAGCCAGGCTGGAAGTAGAGGGAGAGAAAGCATTTCTGGGGATGCAGTATGAAATCTTTTCTTTATACTTGGCTGGAAGACTCTTCAGGTGGAACATTTAATATGAAATCAGACAAAGTGCTTGCTTATAGTCATGTTACTAACCTTGTGTTTCACAGGAATGAGCTCTCCTGGAAGGGGTAGCTGCATGGAGTAGTCTCCTCTGGTGGCAAAGCTGACTTGGCAGGTTTATACCACCTTAACTACTTGAGCTCACAAAGAGGACAATTATTTTTTTCAATCCCTAATACTTTTAAAACTTGGATATCTCACTTGCCCAGCTCTTACGTCGCTGTAAAGAACTTGTTCGGGTGAGCATGAACTGAAGCACCCCAGTAGGGTGGGAGTGCTGCAGGTGATGGTGATAGGGAACATCTGAGGGATATATTACCTGTACTGATAGAGAAACTACGTGCTTCAAGTACTGTCAGGAGCATTACAGGGATTTCCCTCTGCATAGAGGACAGAGAGAGAGAGGGGATTTGCTGTCCAGGAGCAACCAATCCCCCAGTGAAATGTAATGGCAGGAGGTGACTGAATCCTTCAGACCCCACAGGGTCACACGTTGGAGGAACCCAAGGAGATCCTTGGGATGGGATGAGGTGGGAGCCCAGCTGCCTTGCAGTGCCGATGTGGCTGAAGCCACGTCAAGGCGGGGAGACCCGAGGAGCGCCAGGGGAGCAAGTTTATGAGATTCCTTTGAGCTCAAAGCCTTTTGCGAGGGTTGGGGAAGGGCTGCCTCCTAAGAGCCAGGTTGAAAGGAGGGCTGGAGGGAAAGGATAGGAACCAACAGCCGTCCGTGCCCTGGCCCCGAGCGAAAAGGTGGCGTGTTTGCCGCCTTCACCCCTCCCACCTTCCAGCCACATTAAAGCCCAATTATTCACGCTTGATGTCAGCAAGGCTGGGCCCCGCTACCCGCTGCTCGCAGATCCCTTCCCCGAGGGGCCGCATTACCCCGGCGTGCACCATCGGGGTGCGGTTCGTGGGGCGCCCGGGCAGGCGGGAGCTCAGGCCGGCACCCTCAGCCCCACACGGCGCCTGCTTCATCCCTCCCCGTGCCCGGGAGACACGGCGCCTTTGGCCTCTGCGGCGGGACAGGGGCTGTGGAGCAGCGGGGTGTGTGAGCCCTGGGTGCTGCTGCGGTGGGCCCTGCAGGCACGGCAGGCCTGCTGCTCCAGCCCAGCCTGCCCGGGCCGGGCAGACCGGAGGGGACACCCAGCTGCCCCACAGAGCGGCCAGAGGCACCAGGGACGGTCTGAGAATTCCAGAGGAAGGCAATAGGGAAGAGAGAGAACTGAGTTGACCCTTTTTTCCCCTCGCAATTCACATGCTCACAGATTTTTATCAGGCTCTTTAGCTGCAGGGCAAAGTGTTTCTTTATAGTTCCTTCCAAAGCAAAGCTGCTGCCAGATCTAGGCTGTGGCTTCAGCAGCTGTATCCCATCCCCCAGGCCTGCACAGCCCTGCTCGGGAGGGCCCGGGAGCCTCGCCCGAGCCTGGCAGGAGGAGCCTTTCTGGAGCTCTGTGCACACAGCGCTGTGGGCATTGAGAGACAGCTTCTGCCAGCTTTCGCCAAAGCGTTTACCAAAAGGCGCGTGGTGCTGCCAAAATCCCGCTGCGGGGATGGGGATGTGGGGCTGTGGAGCACAGCCAGAGGCACCGCGGGCTCCCCTGGGTGCGGGATGCGGGGTGCGGGATGCGGGATGCAGAGTGCCGGATGCGGGATGCAGAGTGCCGGACGCGGGATGCAGGGTGCGGGATGGAGGGTGCGGGATGCAGGGTGCGGGATGCGGGATGCAGAGTGCCGGATGCGGGATGCAGAGTGCCGGACGCGGGATGCAGGGTGCGGGATGGAGGGTGCGGGATGCAGGGTGCGGGATGCGGGATGCAGAGTGCCGGATGCGGGATGCAGAGTGCCGGACGCGGGATGCAGGGTGCGGGATGGAGGGTGCGGGATGCAGGGTGCGGGATGCGGGATGCAGAGTGCCGGATGCGGGATGCAGAGTGCCGGACGCGGGATGCAGGGTGCGGGATGGAGGGTGCGGGATGCAGGGTGCGGGATGCGGGATGCAGAGTGCCGGATGCGGGATGCAGAGTGCCGGACGCGGGATGCAGGGTGCGGGATGNGGATGCGGGATGCAGGGTGCGGGATGCAGGATGCAGGATGCAGGGTGCAGGCTCCTCTCTTCCCCGGGCACCCGACAAGAACCACGAGCTGCTGGTGCTCGTGTGGTGCCGAGAGGCAGCGGAGGAGGGCCGGGTGTGAAATCCACGGCATGGGAACCAGTACTGCTCTCTCCTCCTACCAAGCCCAAGTGTCACATTGGTGGTATCCCAGGACAGGGGCTGTGCAGCACCCACTGATGGAGAGGGGCACAGACAAGCTGGCACGGAGCAGCTCTGCCCTCTCCCAGAGCTGACGACAAGCTGGTCACATTCTTGAAGCCAGAATAAGACACTTTTATGGCCTGTCTGGGTTAGTTTTCTCTCTTTTTTTTTTTTCCCCCTTCCCCAGCGGAGACTTACTCGCTTGTAATAGGAAGGTTCATTGTTTTCACGTCTGATATTTCTTTGATTACTTAAAAAGAAATCCCAGAGGCTTGTTTTCACAAAATAGTGATTGCATAATTGATGTGATTATGATGTATTTTGCTGTGTCACTGCAGCTCAGTTGATTATTTTGAGAAGCTCTGAGCACTGTTAGTGCTGCCATGTGTTGTGCATGCGTGGCCTGGGCTTTCATCCCCCTCCACATATGTACAAGAGCCTTTCAAACACTGCTTCCTCCGGCAGGGACTGCATGAGACCTTCCTTTGCACGAGGAAAATGATGCAGACCCACAAAGAGCTAATATGGTGAAATGTCAAACATCATGGGGTGAGCTGCAAAGTTTTTTCTGATCTAAATAATGGCTGTCTGGTGTGAATAATCTCCCTAGAATCAAATTTACCATGTGGATGAGCTCACAAGTGAAATAGTTAGGCCAAATTCTTCCCCGGCTAAAAATGTACAGATAAAGAAAATGTAAACCAGTCAGAACTGCTGGGAAGAAAATTCTTCTAAAAACAAAAGCATGCAGCAGATCATTAGTTATAATAATTGGTTAGAACCTGAAAATGTATCGGCTCTATACAGGTAGAAATGTTTAAGGGCTCATCCAGAGAAGCCTTACGAGAATGGATTGCCTTCCCTTAACTTGGCTAGAACTTTTTAATTATTTTCAGCTTGAGACTGTAGGCCATCCTAAGAATCCTTTCTTTCTCCTGGTAACACTGTTTTCATCTCTTTGCTGTACTCTTCTTTCTTTTCTTTTTAATTCAGGGGTGAAACACTGCCCCCAGTAAAGCTTCTTGGCCAAATTTCCAGATTTCTGAACCTTTTGTTTTTCTCAACATGTGTGCAATTTTCACTATTTTTGTCCAGCAGTGACCTCTGGAATTCCAGAATAATTTTCCCTCCCCTTCCTGGTGCCCTCACGTGACCCAGGAACACAAACATCTGAGAGACCTCTGGGCATCTTCACATCTGCTGGTACGTAAGATCAGAGCCATTGTGTGATGTATTTTTAACAGCAGGTGTTGGGCTTGGAGAAGGGTGTGTTGGGTTTTGAGGGGTTGGGCAGAATCTGCACTTAATTCTTAGTTCCCAGGCTATTTAGGAACAGCTTAAAAAACACACTTAATCTGTTTGTACAAATTTAACATTGTAAAACCACAATAAGGAATTGCTAATGAAGTGCAAGCCTGGGTTTAGTTTCAGCTTTGCACCACTGCTGTCCTAAAAAAAAAAACAAAAAACCCACCCAAACCAAAGAAAAACCCCACCAACCAACTTTAAAGCTGAGTCCAAGGCTCTAGTTTACAACTTATTTTCATGAAATACTATTGATTGATTACTTGAAGCCTGTTAATTATTATTTAGTCACGGTTTTCAACACAAACTCCTTACAGCAGCAAAACAAACAGTGTGGATGTTTTATCTTTTGCCAATTAACACAGTTAGAACATGAATTAAAATAGCTGTTAGCTCAGGGTCTGATTCATGACTGCATCTCTCCTGGTTGTGCTGCTGTAATCCTGTTGATTTCTGTGGCAATGTGGGAACCTCGGTGCAAAATGAGAGAAAAGTTTTTTTTAATTGACACCCCTCCCCCAGCCATGTTTAAAGGATCTCATATAAAAGCCTCACACACGATTCTTTCATGGTCCATTAGTAGAAATTTACCATCTAAATTAGAGAAACAGTATAAGGAGAGTGTTTCTCCCAAAATATCATTGAAATCCTATTTTCACAGAAACCTCTCTCAAATTTTTTTATCAGACAAATCTAAAATGCTGCTTAGTGTTCAGTTATCTGCCAGGTATAAATGGCATAAATGGATGATTACTTTAAATACATCTTCTCTGAGAAGGGAGTTATGGGACTTCACAAAAGCATCAAGCTGTGACTACTTTCAGGAAATCACCTGGAAATAAATGATGAAGGTTGCTTGCAAGTCCTTGCATTCTCATTGCCTTTTTAGGCAGATAATTGAATTCAGTATGAGCCGCAATTCATTTCTGGTATCACTAAGGAATAAATTATTTAATATTTGGTAAAAGAGACTGAATGACCTCTCAGTCACAGCATCTATGATTATAAATTTTCATGGCCCCCATCACATGATTGTATCCATACCAAAATTAAGAGGGAGATTTTAGCCTTGTTGAAATTGGGAAACTTTTGATAGCAGTTTCACCAGTAAGACAGTTTCACTTGTTCACTTTACTAGGCTACATTTGAATTTTACCACAGACCTGTTGAGTTATTTCTGACCAAAGTCAGAATAGCCATTTTTGAGTAGATATTTTTAATGATTCTAATAATAATTTTTAATATTCTAAGGAGAATAGGAATTTTTCCATTCACTTGAGTGTAAGTAAGTAGAATCAGAAACAAAGCAGAGGAGATTTACACCTCAATAGAGGTGCTACTGATCGTGGTAGTGGATGGGTTTTGAAAGCTCTTGGTTAATGTGCTCAGGATGAACAACCTCTACAGTTTATGCAGCTGTGGCTGCCCTCTTGCACTTCTCCATCTGGGGCTGTGGAGTGCTCACTGTGGCTCAGGCCCTACATCCTGTCATGAGATACAGCAATAGACATCTTCCCCAAGCATATCAGATGCAAATGCCACAATCTTTAATGCGATTGGAAGTAATTTTCAAACATTTCTATTCCCAGTTAGTTGTGCCCAGAGGGCATTATGAAATCTGTCCTGATTGTGCAAATTTGTTTTACACTGACTGGTTCCATAATTGATCTGAACTGTCTTGGAATGGTTTTTAATAAATATTAAAATAATTATTACTTGAATTCCAGAAATCAATTCTCGTGCAGCTTGGTCTTTGCATCTTTCACAGCACAACAAATCTAACAAATAAAGCAGAGAATCTGTGGGGCAGTTGTCCAGTCAAAGTAGTGGGGAAGTCAAAACATGCGTGCGAGGCCCTTTCATCTGCCATGTGATGTTTTTAAGTTTCTGGAAACTTGCTTCATTCCACTTAGAATACAATTTGACTTAGGGTTCAGACACTGAGAATGCTTTCAGACAGTACTCAGCAACCTACATAGCTGTCCTGAAGTGACAGAGACAACATTTTTTCCCCTTTCACCATTCCCAAGAGAATGAAGGCCAACCATCTCCTCTGCCAGACTTCTGCAGTTGCTAAGCATTGTCTCTCACGCCTCTCCCCTCAGAGCAAAACAGACAGAGAGGGTAGCTCTCACTTCAGTTCAGTAAATCCACTGCTGGAGTTTTCATCTGTGCTGATTGCACTTGATTTCTCTCCCACTTTTCTCCCCACTTGACCCCATGATTGCCTCCTGACTGGCTCTTCCATAGGGGCATCTTCAAGAGCAGGAGTAGCTTCAACCACAGAAATTACTTGAGACTAGAGCCTGTAAAACAGACAGGCTCCCCTTGCTCGAAAGGGACAAACCTCATTCCACATATGCTGCATGGATGCTCTGAACCAGAGATTCACCACCATTTTTTTTACTGAGCTTTGTGCTTTGTGTGATGCCTGATCTGGAAGGTGTGCTCTGAAAATGCATGTCAGGTCAGGCCTGGAAACTGGGGGTAACACTTTGTTTGCAAATCCCAAAAGAGCTTAGATGTGATTTAGGTGCTTGGAGGCTCACACTGTTATGACCTTGGCAAGTTCAGGGGTGATATTTAGGAATTTTTCTGGCAGGAAAATAGGCACCTCCAGGCATATGCAGCAACTCAATGGGAATGCAAATGGTGGTGCTGAGAAGTACAGTGGCAGGTAAGTGGTGCTAGGTGAGTAAACCTTTTTGTAAATCTAGCCCAAATCCACTGCATGTAAATAAGGATAATATCTGAAATGCTGGAACAGTGATCTAAAGGAAGTGTGGACTTGAAGAGAAGGAGTCTGATAAAGCCAGGAGAAATCTAATTGAAGGGAAAAAATCTGTTTAGCGAGCTCATCCAGTGAGGATTATGCAGTAATATTTAATCCTGTCTTAAAAATCAGACCCTCTGCACTTGTGGACTACCTTCGGCTACAGAGGAGGGTGTCTAGAATGTGGCTGTCAGAGTCAATTGTGTCCCGAGAGTAAGCTGAACTCTTACACTCTGTTTATGTAAAAACACAAGTGCTTCTTTTCCTCCCTCCATACCTTGATGCATAGAATTGCTGCAAGCAGGATAATTAATCTGGTCTGTGCCTGTTCATCAAATCTTTCTTGTGGTAAGAACATCTCTCGTCTTTTTAAGTGAAAATTATTTCATTTTGGAGAAAATTACCGTGTGTTTCAGATTTGGGGTTATCCCACAGGGTAGGGTAGAGACACCCTGCTGCAGCCTGCTGCCCATTTGAGGGCCAGAAGCAGTGCCTCCTGCACTCACATGGCCCTGGGCATGCAGATCTCTCTCACAGGCAGCCAGAGCCCTTCGTGGGAGCTCAGCCCTGCTCAGCTCATCTCTCACGGCTGCACTGGGGCTGCCCTGGGCTACCACTCCATGGGCTACCACAGCCTGGCTGCCCTGAGAGCTCATCATGTGCCTGTGATCTGCCTTCCTTCCTTCCCCCTTGCTGAGGCTCGGGGCAGTCCAGCTGGGCACCTGTCTCAAAGGTCCTCCAAGGTTTGATTCATCCAGCCAGCATCTGCTATAAGTCCCAAAGTAGGAACGTTATACTTTAGAGTTAGCTGAATCTGGACAAAATATTATATCTTATCCATTACTGGAAGCTAAGCTGCCTTTATTGTTGTTAGCAAAACATGTTTTTCTTCTTGGCCTGTGTTTTGTTTAGTGTGGCATCTACATTTTGATGTGGAGATCTTTTACCGTGCAAATGCACCTAACCTCATCAGAATGGCTCGTGTTGGATGCAATATGTTTGTACATTGGTGTTCTGGAAGAAAGCAGATTTTCTCCGTGATGTATGGTGGATTCACCTTAACCCCAAAAATGGGTGCTATTGTTGTTGCTTTTCTCTGCTCGCTGTAGAAGAAACACAGGAGAAGAGCAGACATAAACCAGATTTTTCAAACAAACTCCAGACAGAACAATGGATGAAATGAGTCTCTTCAAGGTTTCTGTGTCATCAAATGTTACTGTTGACACTCTGAATGTAGCAATAGTTGTTACGCTAATTAGAGTGGTGTAGTTCTGGAAACAGGAACTGTGAAAAGACTGTGTCTAGAAGGTATTAATAATCTTTTGATACCTGTATTTTTGCCATTCTTTATTATTATAATGAGAGTGTTAATGTGCAAGGGAGAAATCATGTGTGTCCTTAATAAAGAATGAAGCTGCACAGTTGTTATCATCTTGAGTACCATATTCATTTAAAATCAAGTAGGCAACTCAAAGGTTAAGAGGTTTAATGTTCCTGAACTGTACAGTTGAAGTACTATAGTCCAGGTTATTGTTAGCAATTATTCAAAGTGCTTGGGATTTTTTAATAGAAACTTCATTTTCCAGAAGAAAGTCCCCCGTAACTTTAGCCAGCATTGCAGTGTGACCATTTAACTGCACAAAGTGCATCACAAGATGCTGTCATAACATAATTTGCTCCCAGCTATTTATATGCCGATAAATAACCACCCTCAATCTTCAGTCTCTCTTAAATTTTCATGCCACATGTATTTCCAGTGAAAATGAGATAGCTTAGGAAGCTCTGTACTTAGGGGTTAATGTGATATTCCACATGCAATCCTCCCAACATAAGAAATTTGCCGTTTGTTTGCAGCTTTTCCAAGCATGAGAAACAAGCTTTACTAAAACAGAGTGTTCCATTAGCCTACTGGACTGTGTGATAAGAAAACAACAAGCACAGAACAAATGTTATGGTGAAGGAGTACTGAAGGAAACCAACTAACTGGGGAAAGAGAGGAAGTTTAGGGGAGGAATTACAGATAGTTTAGGAGTGTGTTAAATGCAAAGCTGAACTCCCCATATTAAGCACAGGCAACCATAAAAACTAATTGATATAGATGCAGATTGTTATAATGTGGCATTCACAATTAACCTTTAAAAATAGGGTCCCCATAGTGAACTGTGGGAGTGGCCTACTGCTGGAAAAAATGTATGTGAGCCTGAATCAGCCCAAGGCACTTGGGAAAATGTTTTCAGGAATACTGCAAAACCTAGGAAATGCACCAGCAGAAAGGTGACTATTTACTGAAAGGCCAAGATTCAGACTCTCTTGCCTACTTTTTATGTCTTTAATCCTTCCAGAATATTCTAGAAGCAGCAAAACTGATGGGTGTTTTGTATTACTTCTCTTCCACTTGATCAGTCACAGCTGTGTGGTTTTCTTTGGTCCCTTAATAGAGGCTTATTGCCAAATACCTATATTATGGGATGGGTGTTCCCAGTCAGGTTCTTAAACTCACAGCCCTCTACTTCAGTAGCTAATTCACAGTCTGGTGCCTACAAATCAAGACCTTTCAATTGTAACTTTAATCTGCTAACATGATTTATGGAAGCTACACCTTAGATTCAATTTAAGCAGCATCAGTCTGGGTCAGCCCTAGCTGAGTTTCTTCATAAACTCTACCAAAACCCAGCTAAGAGAGTGAATTCATTCCTGTTTCAGGATTCTCCCACAGCACAGAAAGACCGTTAAGCCAAGTCATATGGGTGTAGTTTCTTGCCTTTATTGATATGCATATCATTCCAGTTTTACTTAATTAGTTCAGAAGTTTGACGTTTCTCTAAACTTTGCTGTGATATATGTTTGTGTACAAAGCATTTTCTTCATACCAGTATGCAACAATTTTTCCAGTTCCTTTCAACCTCTTGTAAGAGAAGTCACCAGTACCTTCTTGCACATTGTGCCCCTTATGGAGAACAAACAGGCTTCATGACATCAATTTGCTGGTCAACAAATCACGGAGTTCAGTGAACTGAGACAAAAATTTATCTCCATAGTACACTTTCCTCACTTTTCAACAGCACATCATGTCTCGAAGTCAGCTGTTGAAGCCTCTTTTTATTACACAAGGAAGGACACTATCTGATGAGGCTGAGACACAGTTCCTTCAGGATAGACAAAAAAAGTGCAAAGAAGAAAATGGGGCAGAGCCAGAATGTGGAATGAGAGACATCACCTTTACCAACATTTTCCATGATATTCAGTTCATCCAGTAATGGAGCCATATAGGAATAAGCTTTGACTGTCTCTTACAAAGAATTCCTTCAGGTCGCTGCATTTGCCCTGCTGAAGTTGAGGGTTGGAGGTGCTGGGCCCCAGCAGCATCACTCCAAGTAGCCGGGGTCCATGATGATGAGGACTGTGCTGGGGATGCTTTCCTCATTTGGTAAGTGTCCCAAATTACCAGCATTAAAAAAAGAAAACCTGGAGGAGAAAATAGCTATCTGTGCTCCTCTAACTAGCTGGTTCCCCTGACCTCTGGCATGATCCCAGCCTTGTCAGATTGACTCATAACCAGTCCTGCTCATCCAAGCCACAGCTGCGTCAAGGAGCAGTGAGAGCCAATCAATCCCACCAACTTCATCTCTGTTTCATGACAGTTTAATCACTAAAGACTGTCTTTTTGTTGAAATATTTCCCCGTGGGCTTTTGGATAGCAAAATTATGTCAAGGCAAACAGAACCAAAAAGTGAAAAAGGCACTTTCTCTCATCCAAATTCTTTGGAGTTGATACAAAAACACCTCTTCTGTGGTGTTTGCAGCAAGCATGCATATGTGCCGTAGCCCGTAACTTCATGGAGTCATAGCTCCCAATTCAGCTGAAATGGCTGCATTTTTCATTCTTCATTTTATTGACGTCAGTGATGACATAAGTTAGAGGATACAGCCTAGAAATATAGTCAGTCTCATCATACATGTCAGCTGAAGTGAAGAAAAGGTAACAGTCAGTGTGAACTGATGGCAAATATATTATTCCCTGGGCCTTATCCACTGGTGAAAATCAGGAGTTACTACTGAGGTATTCAGAATTAAATTGCTCTGTAACCAGGCTTAGTGGGAACAGGGTCAGAGGAACAATTTCTATTTCACTGGTGCCTTTTTCAGGTTATAATTCTGAGTGCACACTGTCATATTTTCCTCCTCTTCATATTTTTGTACCCTTTGATAGTATATGACTGATGTGGCTCCAGTTGCTCTGTTGAGATTCACATGAAAAACCAAAATGGTGAGATAATAGAATCATGCACAGAACATTGCTAGTGTGGGACATGAATGTTTTCACTCTTCCCTGAAAGAAGCATCCAGAGATGCTTGTTCATAGTTCGTAGTTTTGTTAAAAATAGCTAATCAAACCAATATTATTAATATGTACAAAAAAAGTCTACCCTGTACACAATTAACACTGCTGTAAGAAAAACAATTTTTTTCAATGATGTTACAATAAATTATAGGTCATTGTGCCCACCAAAGTTATTTTAGCAGAGCTATGTTGTTAGCACTGGAACTAAGCCATGTTTTCATAGTCAAATGATAGGCCTTTTCTAAGGTCGTGCCCACGCAGTACAAAGCCCACTAAGTGCTTCTTTGTAAAGGCTAAATGGAATTCACACTTCTACAGGCAATCATTTTATTATGATCATATGAGTATTCACAACGTAATTTTTCAAATCTTGTAAATAAAGCAGGCCAGTATCTAAGAGCAATCATTATATGTCAAATTGAAAAGCTTGTGATTTCTGGCTTTCACTTACAGCATATAACATACCATACAAGAAAATTAACATTTGTTACCTTACTCTGGCCTTTCAATCACGTATCTGGCTTACAGTTTTGCAGAAAAGAAAAATCCACTTAAATATAATAGAAATCAAGATATCACCTTTCCTAGTGAGAACTACCAACACTCACATAACATTATGCATCATATAAGTGGTGTGGAACCTTTAAAGAAGGGACAGCGAAATGTCAGTGCCTGAATTGAGGATACTGCTCAGACTTCACTGGGTGTTTGTTTTTTAGCACCTGGCTTAGATAAATCTGGACCATAGCATGGCCAATGAATTAATGAAATCAGACTTTCATTATCTACCACAAGGGGATATTAACCCAATTAATGGATGACCCATGAAAATGTATTTCTAGGCAGTGCTAGGCATGGTCTCTGCTCTACCCCTCAGCCTCTAGCCATCATCAGGGTCTGTCTGCAGCAGGTGGCTTTCATGTTGTAATGAAGAGCCATCAACATCCTCCAAGAGTTTGTCTAAACCTTTTCTGAGTATCTCAGACCTCTGTGGCAGCCTGGTGATGCCTTCCCCACCGTAGCCCCACAGGTATGGCAGAGGGCAGATGCCAGCAGGCTGGTATGTTTACATGGTCTTGCAAGATTGTCTAGCTTGACCTCAGTGAGTTTTTTGTCATCCCCTTGTAAGGAATCCTTCTATGGAGAAATATCATAAGATAGGTGCCTAACTGACTGGGTACCATACCAAGGGAAAAGTTTAGTGTTTCAGCATTAAAATACAAAGATATCTCAAATACAATACTCACTCCTGACAGGTTCTGTCTTATACACATTGCTTTTTTTTCCCATTTAGTGAGCTGGGTGATGAAATAGAAAGTATGCTTACTACAGCTACAGATTCTATAACACTGCAGAGATTGCTGTCAGATTGGAGGACAGGCTGGAATTCAAATTGATCTGACAATCTGAAGAAATTGGCTGAAAAAAAGAAAAAATTCAATAGAGACACATGCAAAGCATTAAATTTAGGTAGCAATGATCAAGCAACAGCACAAGATAGAACTGGCTAGGGAGCAGTTCAGAAGAGGAGGCAGGCATTGTAACGGAGCACAGGCTGAGCGAATCAGCCCTGCATGGTGGCAAAGAAGTCTGCCTTCATGTTGGCTGTGTGAAGAATGCTCCTCTTGGGGGGCACAGCTTGCTGGGCATCTGCAGGCATCCTTCTGCTCTACAAAGCACTAATCGAGCTTCAGGTACAATGATGCACTTAAGTTTGCACATCAAGGAAAGTGAGGACCTCTCAGAGATATTCCAGAGGCAAACAATCCAAAGTGTCCTTCAAGAAGGAACTGAAGAAACATCAAGAGTTGGACTAGGGACTTCAAAGGGGAACAACTATCAAGTATGTAAAAGGGCTTTGCCAAGAAGCAGAAAACATCTGACCAGTGTTTCTATGCTGTCAAGAAGCAGCAACATATTTTAATTGTAGCCAGAAAGACTCAGGCTAAGCACTTCAGGAAAAATCTTTCTAACCCTGTAGACAGTGGAGCACTGAAGTTTGTTGGCTGGCAAAGCAGCAAAGCACCTGTTGCTATAAATCTTGCGGACTGATTGGGCAAATGTCTCAAACACAGCATGGAAATGTTGAGTTGGCCTTTGAAGTCCCTTCTAGCCTTTTCTTTTGGTTAGCTTGGATGTGGATCTTATCCATGGGGGCTTATATGATGTAGAGCCTTTGCAGGACAGCTTCTCAGACTATCCTGGGAAAGCAGATCCAACAAATAGGCAGCAGGGTTATTACCAATATGTCTCACAGGAACGAAAAGCAGATCTGAAGGATAGGAACCTTGTCCTTCAGATGGGCTTCTGGATTGGATTAATTCTTCAGGTTTAGCCCATCACTGGGATTAAAGGCCATCTTTTTAAAGGAATTTTGTGGTATCACAAATGAGGAAAAAAACCCTTTGCTTTCCTTTTTTTTTTTGAACACTGTAATTTGTGAATCCTGCTACCACAGTCCACTGGCTCTAATCACATTGCATAGATCAGTGCCATCTTCACATGAAAATTTTTATTATTTTGTGATTCAAAATAGTGTGACAGCAATTGTGCTTCTTTTTATCAGTGCATGCCAGGGAAAGTGGGGAGACATAATTTGTAGTGTCTCCATTACTGTTTTTACAAATCTCATGTTTCATGGCTAGGAAATACAGAATTTATACAGATAAGTGGCAATGAACCATCACTAAAAGATGAAAACAGATCCAGAGTCCCTGCATTAAGTGTCAATAGTATATTAAGTCTAACCCGGGAAGGGAAAGGTGGGGCCTGCCTTCTCGAAAGGTCTTACCATTTTAAAAGAATCTCACCATCTAAATGGGATCTTCACAGCTAAATATGCCACTTTTCATTTTTATGCACATGCAGATCAAGGGACTGCAGCAAGTCCATGTCTCATAAATACTTCTTAATCTCATTTTCTTTGGGAAGCGCTAAGATCTAGTCTCCTTTACTCTGTCCTCTTTTATTTATTTTTTAACTCAAAGCCTCAGTTCTTTAGAAAAGGAGGAAAGTTGCTTTGAAATTAATTTTAGATGTAGAAGCAAACCCTGAACACAAAAATGCTTTCAGAGGGTCACAGCACTGTCAGGAGATTGAGTTGTCCTGACATTTCCTAATACTGGGGATAAGGCAAATTCCTTTCACCTTGATGTGAGATATTAGACTTAGTCAGGTTTTATGGGTTAAAAATTGTATCATACAAATCAAACTTTGGGAGGACTTTTCCCTTTGCTTTTATCTGCATTCCTACACCCAAAATCTCCAAGGATGCCTCTGAACTTGCATTCACCATGAGTATGGCTTTGCGTTTGTGGTGTTACAGCTTAGACATTACACAGATGGTTTTATCACTACATCATATATCTTTCCCAAGTGGTTACCTGACCACCAGATCCATTGTAGCCTGAGCTGTGTTTTCCCACTAACCTCTCCCTTTTTCTGTGCTCTCCTTGCAGCAGTGACCTCCAGGTGCATTTTGATTGTGCCGGAGCAATGACGGCATCTCTGCCCCAACACTGCCAGCAAGAGAGCTGGATGCAGCCAGGAGCTCTTTGGTTTCCTGAGGAAAAGAGAACACTTCCACTTCCACTTTTTACTTTCCAGTAAAAATGCTGTAAGAAAAACAATCAGGCAGAGGGAGACATGTGAACCATAGCATCCATCACAGCAGGCATGCTCTGGCCCTGGAGGGAGGGCAGGTTAGAAAAGCAAATGGACCCTGCTGCCAGGATGATGCCAGACAAAACCATGGAGGATATACCCTTCAAAAGATAGCATCCAGAGGCAGAGCAATGGTAAGCTTTTTCATACAGAAAGATAAAAATATGCTCCATTAATATTTTATACATGCAAACGCTTATGCATTATGATCGAAATCAGCCACTCTATGGCTGGTATTTCTAGTCCTATCACAGCTAGCATATGTGTGGATATATAGGTGTATTTATGATACTACACTCCAAAAGGGTTTCTTGCACAGTATCGATGTCTTTTCATTACAGGTTAGAAATGCCCTTGCAGAATCAGACACCCAAAATCACTCACAGCTGCTTCTGTGAGGCTTGATCATGATGGCTTATTCTTACCTAATTTTTGACTTTAAAAATTCACACTGTGTTCTTCATTAGGTATTTTTCACCATTTCAATTTCCTTATTTTTGGGACATCCTTAATCGGTCAGCTGAGATTAAAATTAAACTTCCAAAATTAAACTGAGCCATATTTCTTAGCACAGTTTATGAAGAAAAATATTTAATCTTACATGGCACACGTTAGAGCCTAACTGAAGAACAGCCTCAAACATTGGTCTTTTGGTGAAGTACAGGTTTTAAAAACAGTAATTTAACACAGTCATGATGCAAACACATTTCTTTAAACCTCCATAATTTTCTGGCATTTCTCTGAGTTTAGTGAATACACATAAAGTGCTTGCACTCAGATCATCAGCTTGCCAGAAGTGAAACATATTCAGTCCAATCTGGACCTAGTCCTCTTCCACCTTTCCTCAGGAGTGCCAGTCTTTCCTAAAACTCTCCCTTCTGCCTCCAAGTCACCTTTTCCTACTAACCTGACACAGTGCAGAGAAGGTGGATTTCTGACTCGGTATTCTCTCCCTTATAAAGAAAGCAAACCTCTCAAAGCTCTCTTAAATAATGTTCAGAAGCTTCCAAAGATCATGTTCCCATTTTACCACCCAGCAAGTGGCTCTTAAAAAGCAATCTTATCCACAGGTATGGTCCAGAATATTTATCCCTAAATGTGTAATTAATAGAAGGCTTTTAGATTCCTGGTCAGGCTCCCACAAGGTTAAAAGGATATTTGGCTGTATAGGGGGGATGAGGTGAAAAAGGACATCCAAGATGGCTCAGACCATTGAAGACAGGGAAGATCTTGGCATGTTCCCAATTTAAGAGTCTCTCACAGGTATGGACCTTCCTCCTGAGTCTGCCCATGTGCTCTATCAATGATGCAACCAAAAAAGCATCACAATTTAAATTCAACCAGTGAGTGAGAGTAGTGGCACCATGGCAAGGTGAGGGGATTGACTACTTTGGGTGAGAAATGCCACGTGGTATGTCTGTGTCCACGTGGAGAAGGGCTGTGGTTTCTGAAGCTTCAGGTGGGCACCCAAAGGTAGTATGAATTACGCTAGGAAAGAATTTGATGTGTTGTAATTTGTTTGCCTTCAGCATGGAAATCCTTGTTATGGTGGTTCTGTATTTTCATTTGAAGGTGCATTAAACCATTTTATTTTTAAGATCTATCAGATAAATGGTAGAACAAACCTTTGAGCATGCTGGTAATGCATGCTTTAGGTTACTTTATCTCTGGTAATGGGCCAAAGTGGTTTCTGTCTGTGTGCGTGTGCCCGTGTAATTAGCCTGCAAATTCAGACACAGATAAAAATAACTAGGCAATGAATGTAAATAATCAGGGCCATGATACACATCACTCCCAAAGCGTGATTCCCATGCACTGAGAAAACACAGGGACTGTAAAAAGTTAGAGAAATCTCAACTTTTATTTCAATCCCTGGGAAAAGCTCTGGGGGAACATAGATACTCCCTTACTTTAGTACCTTTTTAAAAAGGGAAAAAAAGCAGAAAAGCTGGACCAATTTCTAGGCACAAGGAAGTGCCTAGGACATTAAAGCTGGTGGCAGAGTCTGGGTAGATGTTGAGAAGGGAGGCCATGGTTTGCAGAGGCTGCAGTTTTGGAAGCAGCTTACTCCGCCATGGCGGACCCAGCAGGGCGTGTGACAATTCACACCTCCTATCCCCAGCTCACCAGCCAAGAGCTCAAAAAAAGCCAAGCTCAGGTCATCTGCTGACAGAGAAAACTTTTATATCCCACCTGTCTGGCCTCCATAGCTGACAGTCTGGGCACATTCAGGCATTTGACCACCCTCCCCCAAGCACTTCAGGGACATCTTTGCCCCATGGGAAGCTTCAGGGCTTGTACCTTGGATAGTGCCTACAACACATGGACATTCCTTCCTGCAACCAGGCAGTCCTGTGCATGCAGAGTAGCCTCCAGGGACCTCCACCCGACAGCTCTTTTCCTTCCCTGCAATGTAGCATGGCTGTGGACAGAGATGCCTTCACAGTGCTGGGAGAAGGCTTCTGGAAACATGTTTTCAGCCATCCTGCTCTTTTGTCACCTCACAGGAACCAGGACATGCTGTTGCCACCAGTAGTAGCCCCTGCTGCTGCCACTAGAGTTGTACTGGCATTAGTAAGGATGGAATAATTCAAGGGCAAACCGTGGAGGACAGTCTCCCAAGATACTTTCTACATATACTTTGCCAGAATGAGGTCAGAGGAGCTGTAAGCAGCCACTGCTGGCACACCTGGGCAATGTCACATGCTCTAGGGAGATGCAAGGGAATGGAAACACATGGAAACATGATGGAATCAGAGAGAACTATGGCTGTAAAATTTAATAGTGTGATTTGTGAAGTTGACAATACCTGCCATAAGTCACAAAATAAAACAGAAATGTGTGGAAACTGTAAATCTTTCTGATCACAATTGGTGTAAACCCTTGTTAAGTTTTATCACAAAGAAGGACAAACATCATAGAAATTCCAAACATCTTTTTACTGTTCCTAGCCTTGTCTCTTCTCCAAAGAGTAGTCTGGAGCCTGCCAGGGAAAGGACACTTTATCTTTCTTCACTACTTCTCACTCCATAATTTTTATCCCCTCCACCTTGTTTTGCACAGGGAGGTGACACTTCTTTTTGAATCCCAAGAGGAAAGGCACTAACACTTTCAAGGCAGATAACTGTTAATACAGTAGGAGGTAGGAGACAGGGAGTTATAAAACCCAGTGCCTTGTCCCACGATGGGGAGCCCACACTGGTGAGATGGGCTCTGGTGAGAGTGTGCAGCTCTACGTTTCCACAGCCTTTGACACTGCCCAGCTCATGGTCCAGGTTCATTTGCCCCTCATGGGAAGAGAGGCTGAGTCCCAGACCAGCTAGGTGAATCCCAGACCAAGCTGGTTTTCCACTTATCCCATGTTTCTACAACAGACTGATTGCTGACATCAGGAACGTCAGAGAAGTCACAGCAGCGCAGCCCTGTTCTGCAGACTGGAGAAAGTGCCAAGCACAGAGAGGCTGACCTAGTCTCTCCAAGTCAAACCTCACCATTACCTCCTGTGGGTCACAGCCCATGTCACACTGGGTAGCAGGGTACAGCAGATCTTGTAGAGGATGGGGCTGTTCATGCCCTATGGGCTATTCAAAGGTAACTTCAGCCTCAGAGAGTGTGATGGGAATAGTGCTGTCATCCTTTTGCATCTTTAACAGCCTGGCTGTATATAATTTTCCAACAGGAGAAGAATAAATAGATGGGACTACTCAAAAGCATCCCAGAATTTTGAAAGAGGCTCAGTTCCCGGCTTTGAAACACAATCCACTTAATCAAACATTTTCCACTGCAATGACACTGGATCAGTCCAGTGGTTCTTGAGCCTTACACTCAGTTGTAGTTTTGCTTGGAATGTGAACAGCACTGATAGTAAAGTGGACATCCCCAGCTAATTTTTGAAAGGGAGAAAATTATTTATTTTTCCCTCTAATGAATGCCTCTGAGCTCCTGCACTGAAGGGGAAAGCAGCTAGTAAAACAGAAATTAGTTGTCTCCCTCCTTTTCTCTCTACCATCTCCAACATTCTCACTCCCCAGTGCCAACAGCGTGCCACAGCATTTTTATACTCAATCACCTTCTTCAGTAAGGAGACATATTTTGAAGCATCCACTGCACTTCCCACTGCTTAGCTATGTACACTTTCATTTATGAGGCGTGATGTGGATGTGGATTTGTATCCTGACACAAATGTGTTGAAGGTCTCCATGTGTACTTAACGCTTACCATGCACTTACCACTAATTTATGTGAGCAGGGAATGGAATATCATTTGATTGCCAGTAGGACCAGCACTTCTGATACTTGTTTGCAGAGCCTTGCACAGAGTTCAGAGCCATGGAGCAGTGATCCCCAATGTGTAGGGTGATGGGATGTGCTCCATGTGCAATGCCGAATCCTCTGCACCCAGGCCCACGGACAGACACAGTGCACCCCCGTCTGTGTGACAGTGGGGCAGAGGAGCTGCTGACCAGGGAGGTTCTCTTGTGAGTGGATGCCTGAGCAGTACCACCTGGGCTCACACCTCAGCACATGAGAAAGTAGCTTGCCACCTTCTCCCAGTATCCACTGTTCTGCTGCCATGCAACTTAGTAATGCTTACTCAGCCAAGGTTTCAGCATGGCTGTTTATGGACACACATGTTTTATTTCAGGTTCTTAGGTTAATACTGGTGTCACCAGCTTTGCTGACTATAGATTTCTCAAGAAGCTTTATTGATGGTGGCATCTGAATAATTGTTATTTGACCATTTTACATGCTAAATGTGATCAAGGCTTAGTATCAGGATAGATAGAGATATGTTATTGTTCAGTGCATTGTAATTTAAATAACAAGATTTCATCTACCCATCTTTTGAGTACTTATGAAATAGAAATATTGACAGAAAGCGAACTATTTTCAAATGCCACAAAATTACCCAAAATATCTATGTACAGTTTACATTTAATTTCACAGTCAACTGCAAGCTGACTCCAAATCAATGACCGTATTTTTTTTCCACCTGTGTTTGCAGATGTCATATGAACTAGTGGCTAAAGGAGACAAGGATGTATTAATGACATTTTACAAGTCCCTGGTGAGAATTTATCTCAAATGCTGTGTACCACTTTGATGTTCCCCTTTCATGGAGGAACTTGAGTTGGTGCCCACAACCAAGCAGAGTTAGAATCAGTGACCCTGGAATTACCTTCCAGTCCTGTTGTCCTGTGTGCCAACTGGCATATGAGAATGAGTTGAATTAATTTATTTTCCTCAACTATTCAAATAATTGCAAAAGCACAACCTCACTTCAAAGCATACACTAGATTTAGCTGCAACTATAGGACATCTCATTTGGGTTAAAATTACTGGCTGGAATGCAGACAAGGACGCAGCTGTGTTTCTGGCATCTGACACGCTGGCATTTGAAAACACATTGCACTTGTGTCTTGGTGAGGTGATTTCTCAGCTCCAGTGATTCAAGGGTAGTTTTACCACTAGTTTTAATGCAATATTATCACTTCTAGAATCAGTTGAAATCAGTTCTATTATCTGTATTTGCAGTGACATTGCTGAGATCATAATCTGGTCCTTGTTTTCCTTTTCAGTGAACAAATCTTGAATTCTTATAGAAGCAGAATCTTGAATTCTTCTAAAAGTTTGCAAAACTCATGTCTCCAGGCCCTTCATCAATACCAAATTCTCTGTTTAGCATCCCAGCTCTCGCAATGAGTATTCACTACCAAGCCTGCTGCCCAAGTTGCCCCCCTGAGAGGTTTATTTGCATTCAGGATGGAGTGCACAGAGTGACCCAAGGTGGAGCAAGCTTCCTTGTGCTGCCTGGTCCATGGTAACCTCTATCCTTGCATATCAAAGGTACAGGCTCCTGTCAAAGTGCTGAGAGAGGCAGCAGTTTTTGCAAAGCAGGTAATGAGAGGCAGCTTGCCAGGAGGGATGCAAGGCATGGAAGACACAGGCTCCCAAGGACCCAGAGGCACAGGACCCAAACTAACCACCTGGAGTTGCTTATGCCTGTGTCTGAGCACCAGCTATGGTGGTCATTTCGACAGTGTCTCCCCAGAGCACCTAGGGCAGGCTGCTGCTGCTGCCAGGGAGCCTTCCTTCCTCGGGCACTGCCCAGGAGAGCCAGCCTGCCTGCCTTGCTTCATCGCCTGCACCGCGTGCCTCGGATTGCGCTGTGCCCATACCCACGCACACACACATATCCCTTCTCCCCTTTCACCTCCTCCCCTGGGCTCCAAATGTATCCATGAGTCACTGGGCGAAGTGCACCCGATGACCTCAAAGCCATAGAACCAAACATGAAGCATCAAAAAGCAACCTCATGTGGGAGCTGGGGACCAAGCCAGCTAAAGCCTAGCTGGTCAGATATATGAATGTATGGGGCTTTATCCACTTTCACAGTGTTTTCCAAGCAAGTTCTTTGCTGGAGAAGTTTGACAGATATTCAAACTATGAAGAGGTACATAAAAATTTACATCTGGGATATTATGTATTATGGCTGAGTGAACATAATGCAAATAACTGAATTGTCATAAGAGAGAAGGAAAGGTTATTTAAAGCTCAAAGATTGCTTTTAATGTACAGATAGATGTACCTGGCATTGATTGGAATGGAGAAGTTTAATATGATCACAAAGCAGAAGCATGAACTTTTGCTATTGATGCTGTTTGTGTACCATTAAAAGGGACAGAAAAAGTCATTAAGGAAGAATTAAATTGTCATAAATACCAACAATATTTCAGTGTCCGTCTGAGGATGCATGTAGGTGTATTAAATTGGTCAAGATTTTCTTCAATGTTTTCTGAGGCAGGAAAAGCATTTCTTTCCATTTATATACATTTTAAAGTAATGCTAGAAATTATTTTTAATAATACAAATACTACCCTGTATGGGAGCAAAGCTCTTGTGGTGCATTTGAGGGCAGTAAATCCTATTTTCTACCAAGATTAACAGGTTTTGCAGGCTGAACATGCCTGAAGGCAGCTGTACTCTACACACCCAAATTTTTACAAAACACAGCAGGACAGGTTCACGTATGGTGTAATCCCTTTGCCTCCAGAACACTTCGGTCTTGGCAAATTGGTCTTAGAAGCAAGCAGTATGCTCCAGCTTTCCACTTAAAGCCAGTTTTTCTTCCATTCCCCCAAGACCACATCCGCTTCCTGGGCTTGGATCTCTCCTTCACGTGGGCAGGACACTACAAGGTCAGCTCTGTGCAGTCCAAGAAAGAAAAGTAATACTAATCTTCTTTCAATGGAGAAATAGTGCAGAAATCAGAGATGAGCAGGACATCATGGTACAGACCTCATTCACAGGCCCTGAATGGAAATGGTTTTTGCTGGAATCTCACCAAAGAGCCCTTTTCCTTCCTTGGAAAGTCCTCCGAGATCCAACTCCTTTCCACTCATGCCGGTGATCTCTTGTGCATCATAGGATGGTATGAGCCAGACCTGGAGCTTCACACTACTTTAATATGGTGGCCTCAGGTTTGGATACAGTTTGGGATTTGGAACATTAGCTATCAGCTCACCCACATGAAAATGTGGCTGAGTTTGCTGCTGTTTCACTGTGTTGCAGCAGCCATGATTCGTGGCTGTGCATCCACCTCACTACTGCTACACCCATGTAAACTGTGCCTCACCACAGGAAACGAGCTGATCCAGTTAAAATTCTCCTCTCTCCCTGTCAACACGCAGAAATGAAGATAGAAACTGCTGCCTCCATGTTGCTCAACACGCCGGGCATTTGAAAGGGTTTTTAGGTGAATGTGGAGCCAAAGTGTCTGTCTCCGCCTACTCTCCTTTTGCCAAAGAGGCAAGAGGGGAAAAGCCTCATAAATATAGCCCCTGTCATTGTTCTCTGATTTCAGTGGGTTGCTGGATGTGTGTGTCTCTAGCAGAGTTTCTGCAATAAAGCATCTCCCTGTTTTGGACGGGAAGAAGTTTTTTCTCTGCGTGCAATTGACTCAGGGACTTGTTTGTCATGCAGGAAGAGTTGCAGGATTAACTTTGAATACTTTGATATTCAGCGATGAAAAAGGACACACCAACACAAGGATTTGGGGAGGCTCTCTATGTCCTTCCTTCTTGCTTTTTACACACCTAGAAGCTGGGAATGAATGACAGATTGCAGCTTCAGTCCTGGAAATAGTCTCTTGAGGCTTAATCCAAATAGCAACAATGACATCATGAAACCTGGTCCTGCTCCACTGAAAAACCAAGAAGCTGGCTGCCAGTGTGACTGCAGTCAGACTCCAATGATCAAATTCACAGCTGAGAGAGGCTTCAGTATGGTCTGAAACTGCCAAAGACAGAAGCACTGTAAAGCAGTGTCCTTCTCCAAGGTGCATGATTTAGAGATGAGGCAGTGACTTGGATGGTGTACACATGTCCCTTTTGGTGACAGGAAAGGAAGAGGAAATGCTGATAGCATCAGCCTAGCATTCTTTCAGGAAAGACCTAAACACCAGAGCTTCCTCAGCCCAAGAGCTCCAATCTGGTGTAAGTTCTCCAGGGCATCTAAAGCATCTCAGGAGAATATCACCTGAACACGAATTAAGCTCCACAGTGTGCTAACTTGGTTATTATCCCTAACCTCCAGTTTGTAACCTGTAAGAACTTAGTCATTCATTCTGCACACAGTCAGAAGTTGCGGTTCAAAGCTGTGCTTCTCAGACTGCCCAGCACCAAACCAAATAAATCTTTTCGGGAGGAATGATAAGAGAAGGAGTTGTAATGGTGCAAAGGACGCAATGGTACAGGGTGCATTTCTTTCACTCAAGAAGCCAATAAAAACATTTGTCTCTAAAACTTCTTCACAATGGCACTTCTGATACAAATAAGTTACGGTAATTACAAGATAAAGTATTTCACTGTGAAACTAGAGAAAGAAACAAATCTGAAAGGCAGCTGTGGCCCTGCAAGATCAGTGTGGTTGCCACAGAATTTCTCCTCTAAACCTTCCAGTAGAACATCCACACCTACACACATGCTTGGCATGAAACACTCCTGTGAAAGCATTGCCTCTGTAGAGGAGAATGGGTAGGTATGATTTCCTCTTTCAGAGTCTCAAACGAAAAACAGTATATACCAATCATAGAGCTCTTACTTATTTTTTTGTTTTTTTTTTTTAAATTCCCTCAGCTTGGCTTTCAAAGTCACGAAGTACCTAATACCCCATTCTTAGGAAGCATCTTTTTCTTCTTCAAGTCACTGGAAGAAAATAATTTTCCACCAGCTGCCAAATCTGTGGAAAATACAGAACTCATCCTATCTCAAGATGAGTTTCATTTCAAGGAAAGTAATCAGTGTAATTTAAAAAAAAAAAAAAAACAAATCTGAAGTTTTTTATGTTACATTAGACCTAGTTAAGAGGCTAATCGTATCATTACATACAAGGAAGCAGGTATGTTGCAGCATCTTACATTTCTTGAGTAGACTGGGGTTTTTACCCCTCTGTCAGGTCCCCACAGCTGACACATGAGAAGGACTGAGTGTCACAAGTCTAAGGCTGCAGTGCTGTCCTTCCAAGGTTCTGTGGCACCAGCAGGTCTTTAAGGGCAATGGGAAACCAAACTGCCTTTAGCTAAACTTCAGTGGCATCAGCTGATGATTTACCTGCCTCACTTTAGAATATGAAATATTTTCAATGACCTTGCATTGACAGAGAACTGTCATGTTACTTCAGACTCCAGTTTGAGTTGCATCATTCCCGTAGTGTCAGTGCAACATCAGTATCTCGTGGTGCAGGATGGCTCATCCGGGGTTTGCATACATGGATATTTAGAAGACTGTCCTGCTGAGGGCTGTCTTCCTCTTAAGAGAAGCTCTGCATTTGCCTTCAAAATATAAATTTCATTGGTAACAGAAAAGAATGGCATCTTATTTATGAAATTATGGACCAAATAGAGTGGGCAATATTTTTTCACCAGGACTCTGCTGGATGATAAATGCAGATTTGTCATCACTAAAACTTTCCAGGAATGTCCCACTTCACCCACTTATTTTCACATACAAAACTGAGGAGAAATTCCCTCAAAATTAAAATCTTTTGTTCTAACATTTTCAAAAATAAAGACTTGGTGTTTCTTTGCAAAAACAACTTTTTGTTTTGAGATGCCTTTCAGCTTACTTTGAAATAAAATTGAAAACATTTTTTAAAATCTCAGTTTCAAAATAAAACAGTTCATTTGGGGATCAAATAGAATATTTCATTTAAGTGGTCAGAATGGCTTTTTATTCTTTGGAGCTGATGATGAATCAGAAAAATTCTTTCTTTCCATGACTCTGATATATGCTGTTTTGAAGCTGCTTTGATATTTGATATTTATTACCTTAATCTTATTTGTGCCTTGGCATTACTGGCTATAATGGCTCCATCCTTGCCTGATGTTAGATGTTTAAATGCTGTGGGCCTAACTGTGCTGGCATGGAAGTCCACTTAGGGATCATGAGTACTGTTGACATAAACCAAGCAATTATGATGGGACTGCTGACCTGGTAGATCCTATTGATCACTGACAGTCACATAACATGGACATAAATAGAGGATATAATGACAGTGAATTATAATTATAGAGGAATTCGAATGTAGGAGAAAAATCAACTCGAAAGAAATGGAGAGATCTCATGGCATTCAGATTTACTTTGAATCTATATAAAATTAGATCTGAGAGCTGATGAAGTTGTCATGTTTTCAATCACTAATAAAAGTAGTCTGGAGACAAAAGGGGTCTGAATTTAGGTATTTGCTTTTAGCAAATAACATATGTTAGTGCTTGAACACGCTACTTGTAACTACAAGAAAGCTGCCTGTCATCTGCATTTTATGAGTACATCTTTTTTTTTATGCAAGCACTAGGGAATGTTGTTCTTTGTGTGGCTGGTTTTCAATACATTAAGAAAAACACTTTTTTTTTGAAAAGTAAAGGAGATTTTTGCCTCCAGAAACCCAGAATCATCACATCAGGACCACCCTGGCTGGCTTTTCTGTGGAGTTCTAACTTCAAAGAAATTGTATGGGCACAGAAAGTTATGTTTAAACTGAGAAGACTATATTGGTTTGTATTGGAGGTTTTGTTTCTTTATTTGGTTTTAATATAGCAGTCATTATAAATTAATGAAGTATCACACAGACTTTATTCTTACTTTTTAGGGACATATTATCTCCCATTTGAAGAAAGAAAAATGAGTTTGTCCTGAGGATAAAGCAACTTCCAAAGGTCCAAATGTTAGGAAAGGTAACCAAGGTGTTTGGACCTCCAGTGTGCTGTGACAGCCACAAGCCTGTTCTTTCTGGCAAAGGCTGACAGGCATCAGAAAAGGAAATCTGCCTTTTTCTCCTAATTTTTTTTTTTTTTGTGAGAAGGGCAACCCAGAAGAGTGACCAGCCATTAAATTCCTTGGTAGTTCAAGGTTTGGATCCTGAAACTGCCCTCAAACAAGCTTCACAATTTTGATTCAAGCATTTATTTCAGGGTTATTTATACTTGGGCAATGAAATCTGAGCAGGTACCAGCTGAGCCTTTGAACCATATCCCTTCTTCTTAGTGGTCTAGTCATCTTCCCACAGTAAATATGTTAGGTACAGTGATCACTGTGAGAATGAGTTCAGCCAATTCCACATGGAAAATACCTTATGTTGAGACATTGAGAAGTGTAACACTCTTAACTTCAGCAGGACACATCTTTTGAAACAGGCTTTAATCCTAGCTATGATGACAAGATGAGACTGTGTTTCAAGTGGTACAAATAGTGCTTTCAGGTCTTCAGGCCACATTTTCAAGGTGAGATATCTATACAGGCAGCTGAACAAATGGTCTCAGAGAAAACATGCACAGAGAGGACATCTAAGAAGAAAAGTTTTCTTCCGTTTACTCCTCCTTGTGTTTGTTTTCCCTACTCAGATGGCACTTGCAACTTTTTGTCTCTCTGTCTTGTCAGGATATAAGCTTATGCTCTGAAGTTCTGCCAAAACGCTTTGGTGTGCCATTGGGGTCTTGCAAGATTTTCAGCCTGCAAGCTCCTTCTGGAAAAGAAGCCATATTTTGGATGCATCTTTATCCCACATCTCCAGACTGCTCCAGCCAAATGCTGATCCCACGTTGCTTTGTGCTTGAGCTTTTAGCAGTGCTACAGCATGCTCAGGTGTGTGCTTCAGAATGACCAAATACACAAGGGAAGAAGACCTGGAGGGTCATCCAGGTCACCTGACAACAACGCTGGAGTTTTCCCTGATACATTGTCCCTGTAGATCAGGCAGCACTGATCAGGTGCTCTGGGCAAACAAGGGGGTCAGACAAAAGACTCACAATTTGGAAACCTAGTTGGATTCCTCTGCGTTGCTGTGAATGCTGCCTGTTAAAAGTTATCTGGTAAATACTTTTGTCATTGTAACTAATGACCTGCCAGAAGAAAAAGACAAACAAAAGGGAGCCACATCCAGGAGTAGGTGGCCATGCCCTGCCCCTCCAGTTTCCTGACAAGCAAATTGTGATGGCTGTCCTTTGTGAAGAGATTCTTTGAAACTTCACATCTAAATCTGATGGTTTCCTTACAGTATTGTTCATACAATGATCATCTGGAAATGCTCTGAAGTTTTAGTTGTGCCCCCCCAAAAAAAAATAAAAACAACACCAACTAAGCTTTATTCTCAAATGCATCTTTTAATTAAGAAAGCAACCATTACTACTAGCAGAAAAGCAATTCAGTTAGATGGTAGCTATTTGAAAACTAGGTTTTGCTCCAGGTTTTTCTGGACAAAATCAGATCATACAAACAGGAGTCTCTACACCTGGCACAGCTTTCCAACATAGATCAGTCAAAGTCTTTACAGAGGATACAGCTACTGGACTTGTAGATGAAAATAAAATAAACCCCAGCCTTTCTGTCAGCCAGACCACCGAGCAATCTGCTGTCCTTCTCTACCTCATCTGCAAGAGGGAAGAAGGTGAAGAAACAGTAATTTTCCATCTGTCACATTCAAGAGTTAAGTTTTGCTCTCTCTGTTTACTGGACATTAAGACTCACTCATATCCATGTGGAGTCACAGCTTATCTTCTGCAGAGCTGCATGATCTGGTGGTCCCTTTAAAACAGTCCACCTGCACTATGCTTTTGTTACTTTTTTTTTTAACTCTGTTTCTTCTTTTTTCTGCTTGGATTTTGCAGCAATAATTGAGCCCCTTAGGTTGGTCTCTGAGGAGGGGAAACTCAATAACTGATAATTACCTTGCATGCTATTTAATGAAATTGAAGGAGCACAGTAACATCCATATCTAACTCTTCTAGCTTGTTAAACCCTAGTTCTGCATATTTCCAAGTGTTAATATTCAGACATAAATGGAAAAAGGTTAAAAGGATTCAGTGAATTTGTAACAAATGTGCCCTTTGTGTATATAAATTCTGAGTTGACTCTACTGGACATGGCGTGTTGGTTAATCTTGCTATGAATACCAAAATTACCTCCCTGTTAGCAGGACTCATTGCTGTTATTACTGTAGCCCAGTGAAAAGGGCATTGTCTGAGGTGCTAAGAGACTCAGTTTCTCATCACATCACTGCCACTGTCCTGCCATTTGTCCTAGGACAAATTCTTGCATCTATTTATTTCTCTGTTTCCTTTCCCAGCTGGTGCTGTCTTGTGTATCTTGCGTTGAAACTCTTTGGGACAGAGACCTCCTTATATACTCAGTGTCAGATCTCAGTCAATTTCTTAATGAAGTAGTAACAAATGACAAGCAGTTAAATGTTAAATGAAGAGAAGTTCCATCTAAAATTAATGAACAACTTAAAAATTGAGCATACGTTGTATGAAATTTAAACCAGCTTTATCAACTACAGTTTCAGCAGCCTTAGATTATCTGGTGCAGGAGGTGGTACGTTCTGCAGAAGCTTCTTCTACGTTTTAAATACAGAGGCTTTTAATAAATAAGCACTGAACAAAAGCCAAGACAGCTGATTCCCATGCCTTTTCAGCTTTACCTTCCTTCCAGTTGGCCTGCTTTTGTCGTGTCACTTTCCACATAGATTTTTGCACTGAAAATGAAGAACTCGAAGGGAGAAGTTATTACAGAGGAAGATTGAGAGGTGATCAGACATTACCTGAAGTGGAGGTGTATGAGTTCTGCAGCTGAAGTGAAAGCAAACTATCAACAAGAAAAGGAAAAATAAAAAACGTGGGGAGCAGAGGAGAAGAGAGGCAGCACTGTATTTATTAAGTGGCATCAATGTTTAAGGCATAAGGCAGAAATTCCTGAACAAAGTAATTCATAGTTTAAGTGTTAAATTGTACCTATGAGGGGAAAAAAGCCCACACTGAGGCCAAGAAACCACTTACTGAGGTTTCTCAGAATGTTTTCCAGCGACACTGGGGTCTGCTTTCCTCCCACCACTCTGGCAGGAAAGGAGTTTGTCTCCATAAATCACACCTCACTTAGAGGCCAGTGTCACCCTCACAGACACTGAGGGTGTCCTCCATTCCCTCTGTGGCTGCTTTTCAACCACCAGAGCTGTGTCTCTGCAGCACCCCATGGTCAGGGAAGAAGGAACAGCAAGAAAAATGTAGACAACAAAACACTGCCAACCTAGTGAAGGAGTGTGTTGGGGTTTAACAGCAACAAAGCCCCACACAGCTGCTCACTCTCTCCTCCTCACTTTATCCCTTGATGGGATGGGCAACAGGATCAGAAAAGTAAAAGTGAGAAAACTCATGGGCTGAGATAATTTGATGAGTAAAGCAAAAGCTGCACATGCAAGCAAAGCAAAACAAGGAATTCATTCACTGCTTCCTATAGGCAGGCAGGTGTTCAGCCATCCCCTGGAAAGCAGGACTCCATCACATGTAATGATGACTTGGGAAGACAAACACCATCACTTCAAACATCCCTCTCTTCCTTCTTCTTCCCCCCAGCTTTATATGCTGAGCATGATGCCATATGTTAAAGGATATCCCTTGGGTCAGCTGTCCTGGCTGTCTCCTCCCCACTCCTCATGAACCCACAGAACACTTGCTGGGGGGTTGGGGTAGGAAGCAGAAAAGGCCTTGACTCTTCAAGCCTTGCTCTACAATAGTTAAACATCCCTGAATTATCAACACTGTTTTCAAGCACAAATCCAAAATACACCCCTGTACTAGCTACTATAAAGAACTCTATCCCAGCCAAAACCAACACATTCTCCATCCCTTATTCCATACCATTTACATCATGATCCCACACCTTCCAATACATCCTCACTAACCACCACCCCCCTCCCCATCCTTTGACCGAATACACAGATAGCATTCCCTTAGTCTATGGACCATCCCTGTAAAATGTTCGTAAAATGCCCATAAATGTCCAGAAAATGTCCATTGAGTTGATTTAGTCCATGACTTTGGGTTCCATCTGTCATGGGGGTCACTTAGGACAGGAGAGTCGGTGTTTTGTTAGCATGTGTCATTGGGCACCAGAGCCAGCTCAGGTCAGGTCACTGCTGCACTTGCACTGCTTCTCCTAAGACTTGACCTACACTGCTTCACATGGTTCTTGCTACAGTAATGCCTATAACATACAATTCAAACCATGGTTGACAACAGCTTGAAAGTACATCCATTACAACCTTCACCTCAGTCCCCTGGTGCCAGTTTATTGGTTTTAACTTGATGAACTCTTCCCCTGGCTTTCACCCTGGCTAGCAACCTTAAAGCCTCCCTCAGGAAGAGGACCAAGGCTGGTAGTTAGCAGAGGATGCAAGCATAAAGACTACTGAAGAATCCCCATAATCTCCAGCTGAGCAGTCCTCTCTCTAGCTGGGTCTGTCACATTTACATCAGAAGGTATCTACTGTTTTATACAGTGTTACTTTTGGTTGTCTTGGGTTTTCTTCATGCTTTTGTGTCCGTAGCTGAGGAAGTTTGGTCACTGCTGACCTCACCTCAAGTACCTATGGCAAATTACAACAGGCACCTGTCTTGGCTATTGCAGCAGGGCATTGGACCTTAGAATGCTTCGTGATTCCATCTTATCATGCCTGGATACCTAAGGGTTTCTCTGAAGCGCATCAATTTATGTGATGGGGCAAAAGTATAAGAAAGACCTTGTATTCCAGCAAGCTGCTCTGTACTAATACCTTGACATCTACAAAACCAGAAACAACAACAACAAACAGGTTAGCCCTCTCATTTTGGATGTAAGTCACGAAATGTGACATTGAAAACGCTCTGAAGGATTCCCAATGTCATTCTTGAGCATGAAGCCCGTGTGAGTCAGAGTCCTAGCCTTCCCCTCTCTCCCTCCTCGGCACCTTTGCATGCTCGTTGGTATTTTGTGTGTGCTGGTGGTGAAGAACTGATTTTTGTTATCATCTAAAAGCACTATCATGTGTTGGAAACAGAAGGAGAAAAGAAAAAAGAAAAGAAAAAAAAAAAGAAAAGAAAAAAGAAAAGAAAAGAAAAGAAAAGAAAAGAAAAGAAAAGAAAAAAGAAAGCCACAGCTCCATAAATGAGAAAGCTGCAGAAAGGTATTGAGCCCTCCAGATAGAGCTCTTGGATGCCTCTTCTCCTGCCACTGAGAGCAGATAAAGTCTAGCTGAGGACAATCATATTTGGCCTAACATGACCCCTGCATTTAGAGTAAGTCAGAAAGAAATATGTGGCCTTGCAAGCACAGAAAGGTATTAAAGTCATCCACCCTAGAAAGGGGCATTAGGTTAAAAGGCCACTGATTGGAGGTGTTTTTCTGTACCCATAATTTTCATACCAGGAAATGTAAGACTTTTTGTTGCCTTTTCAGAAAATAACAAGGCTATAATATCTACCATGCCAGAGTATGAAACAAAAAGAAAATAAGAATTCACTTCTGGTTTACAGCTGTTGTCCCAATAGTTGTATATGCACCAATAAAGTATTACAATGGTCCAGAGAGACTTACTTGCCAAGCCACAAGCACATCAGGCTGCAGAAATAAACAAGGGCCAAGAGAAGAAAAGTCAGTCCTGTTGGAAACCAAGTATGCTATTGCCAATTTTGAGATACTGTAAAATGCTAGTCTTCCACCTCCAAACCTAACATACTAAACATACATATATATATATACTAGGTATTTTTATTTGCCTTCTGCAATCCCCAAAGGTTCAAATGTACAATCTTCTCCCCGCCGTCATGAGGGCTTAGCACATTTCTTTTTATACAAAAGCTGAGATTATCATGCAATTAAGTGGCTCTAGGCACTGAGCCTTGAAAAAATACCCTTCAGAGGTTCCTTTTCAAACAATGAAAGATGGTGAGGCTGCACTGAGAGAGCTGACAGAGGAAAGGATATTGCTGCGAGAGCTAAGGTGAGAGTGGCCAAGTAGGGCTAGTGACAGTCTCAGCTAACCCACAAGTGGGGTCTGACCAAGGAGTCCAAGGAAGAAAGTGGCAAATACACAAACCTCCAGCCTTGGTGTTTGGCTGCAGCTCTGCTGTGCTTGATCTGCAATTCCTCCGGGAAATCCCACTGAGATTTTTGGCTGGGACTTTGGAACAACTGGAGAGGAAACTTCATCGAGCCCTCCGCCTGTTTGGAGAGCACTTTATAAGTTTATGCTGTGCTGACTGAACACTTCTGCAGTGCAAACACCAACCATTAGACTTGTAGATCATATGCACGGCAGTCAAGGTTTGCAGAGGGTCTGCCAGAAGAGGACAGTCTGGTGAGCTAGGGCACAAGGCAGCTTCTCTTGGCACAAGCTCCAGAAGATCTTATTCTTTCGCTCTGCAGCTACAAGTTGTGGTAGTCTCCTGATGGGTTGATGGAATCTGTTGTTTTCTCTCAGGAGAGTTACTAATCTTTTCAGCTACATAAATACACTTCTATTATTGTCTGAGTAAATTGCCTTAGAAAACTGTTTCTTCAGGGGAAAAAAAGGGTTGAAATATCTTAAAAGGAAAATGTCAGTATATTTTTCATAATTATTCCAGTACTTTTTTCTACCATTGTTTATGGTAAAATCTCAATAGTTAGGAATTAGCATATACAGTGACATTATCATACATGCTTAAGAATCTGAGTTTACCCAATCCCAAATAAAAGTGAGACTCATGCATCTTAGTCTCCCTTGCTCCTGTCCAAATCTCACCTAGATTTCTTCCTGAATCATTGCCTGCCTGCATTTCTTTGTTATTACAACAATTCCAATTCTTGGATGGCAAAGAGCTCTGAAAAGAAAAAGATTATACAGCCCCAACATCGGCATCACACTTCAGTTCTCACATCCAGCCCTTCCCAGAAAGATTCCAGTTCAGCAGGATATTTATCCAAATGCTTAATTCTGCACGCAGCAGTCTGCACTCACTCTGCCTGCTCCAGCATTAAGATGAAGGGGGTGCTATGGGAGTCAGGGAAGCAAGGCAGAGTTTAGCAGATTCAGATTTCATGTGGTCTGAACCCCTGAAAATGAGGGCAATGACAGAGGAGGGATCTGCTGTATTTTATACATCGTGTTAGGTGTTTGTAATGATATTACTGAAATTAAAAAGTCTTTCAGTGCTTAAAACTAGACAGCCTTTTGAATAATTTCTTTTGAATAATTTCTTCTCTTGTAAAAACAAAAGAAACTATGCAACAGACACCCTCTAGATATAATTTCCAAATAAATATCCTCTGTGATTTTGCCAGGATGTCTGTAAGTAGAATGCAGGCAAGTCCACAGCAGATTTGATGAGATGCCTATGAATGCTTGTCAAATCTAACTTTATATTTTAATAAAAGATTCTGTCAGAAAAGAAGCCATGCCTAAGCAGAGTGCACTGAAGAAATTGTAGGCAAATCTATATCTTATTCATGTAATTGATTTCAGTATCTGGTCCTACAGCTGAGGAGCACTTAATGAATATCGTGAACAGATGCAGTTTGGCTGTGTCTTCAGCAGGTATGTTTATTTGTTATTGGAAGGCCAACAACATCCCAACAGCAATTTGGATGGAATGTGCTGTTATTAAAACCATAATAGTGGAAGAGACTGTAATAATTTTTGAGTCTAGTCCTGAAATTACCTGCTTAAACAGCAATTTTACTGTTGTAGCTACATGTGAATGTTTTGACTGGTCTGTGGGCCTACTTATGCTGTAGCTCTGGAGATTTTGTCACAAATCTTGGGATATTTTGCCCTGCAGAAATCCCAGCTCCTGGCAGAAGTGATCTGGCAGAATATAATCTTTCCTTTGTTTACTTTTTTGAAGCCTCAGATCTTCTTGGTTACAAAGCAGAGCTCAGCAATGTAATCTTCTAGAGGCTTAAAAATCAAAACTCAGATAAAATAAAGCTCCTGTTTCCTAGACCTAAAAATCTCCTGATTTTTAAACCCAGCTTATTATTCCAGGGATCTCAGCATTACTTTTTTAAAAAACTGGGACTCCAATACTGATTGAGGGGCTCCCAACACCATCAGCAGAACATCTCTCCTAGCTTTCAGTGGCAACAGATCTGACTTAATGTGATTTATTAATCACAGAGTTTGTCAAAAATATGTTCCAGCTGGCAATGTTAGCAAAGAGGCAAGGAGACGAGAAGCAGGTGCTATGTTTTAACAGAGAGGACTGTGCCTCTTTACTTCATAATCCGATGTTTTTACTTTATGGTTTTAAGTTTCACATAAAGCTGTCGCAAAGACCCTTAGTAAACAAGGGAGCAAGCAGCGGTGCTGGGGCAGGCAGCAGCTGCTATCGCAACTGCAGCTTCTGACAGAGGCTACTGTGCCCAGACCCACGTTCCTGCAGCGGCAGGGCCCTATCAGCTTCAGATCCACAGCCTTAGGAAACCACTGTTGTCCTGCTGAACCAATAAAAAGAAAATGTTACAAAATAAAGGCAATGTTTACATTCCCCGCTCAGCATTTCATTGCAGTAAAAGGCATCTGGGAGGGCCAGGAGTGTCAGAGCTTTGCTTGCATGCACACCCCAGGGTTCTCTCCAGGCTCTGCTGGGCACCCCAAGAGCAGCTGGAGGGTCCTGACACCTTTTCATTACAAATTCTGCACCCCAGCACTTGGCAGGCTACACTGGCTGTTGAGCCACCATTCCCTTGGGAGCTGTGACCTCTCAGAAATGTGGGTTTTGCAGGGAGAACCCAGTTTTTCAGCAAGTGCAACCCCCAAATAGACATTGTCACAGAAGCATTGCATGGCCTTAGGGACCCTCCCATGCTCCTTCTGTATGGTCTCAGCACTTTCTGTGTGTTCCCTCCTGACCCCAAAAGAAATATAAAACTTCTACCACGATCACGAGGATTTCTACCTCCTGGGCCAATTATTGCACCTTTTTAGGGTTTAAGACAGCAAAGTGACTCCAAGGTGCACTGTGCCTGTGAGAGAAGGGGGCCCCGGTCCCCTCCATGGGAAGGGCACGGGGGGCAGGACCAGCAAAAGCAGCACAGGATGGAGTCCTTCTGACTTTCTTCCAAAAAAAATACTTGCAGAGAAACCTGGAATTATATATAAGTAAAGTTGCCTTTTGATATTACCACGTAATTTCCACTTCTGGCAAAGAGATTTTTGCCCAGGCTAATTTGGAGACATTTCCCTTCACCACATTGGCACCGCCGTGTCATTTTTGATAGAAGCCTCATTCATTGGGGGAGCCGAGGCAACCCATTCCCCTCTCGCTTCTGCAAACAGGGCTGTTTGTTGAGTCTCTTGAAAGACTATGTGAACAGATAAACATGCTACACATGAAGTACGTTAGGTGGAGGTGAAATACAGATGATTATATTTAAGGGCTTACAATAGTCGTTAAGAGCTTCTAACCACAGGCCCTGGCAGGGCTGGTCCTCAGCTTGCAGTGCATGTCTTGGCTACATCCTCAACTGACTTTCTGTTTGCACCCCTTGAAACAGGGCCAATCTTGTCAGTCTGGTGGCAATGGGGAAAAAAAGGAAAAAAAAAAAAGGAAAAAATAAAAAGGAAAAAAAAAAGAAAAAGTCATCTCTGTTAATAGGATTATAAGATTTGGGGAGTATAATGTTGATGCAGATCATTTATTTTGAAAGCTGATTTCATTTCAGTGAAAACAAGCTCAGCCCTGCACACTGGGGGTTTGCCGCCATGATGCCAAACACAATCATTGCTGGTTTGAAAGATGTGATTGCTTTTTAATGTGGAAATTTCACAAGGTTACAAAAGAGGAAAAAATTAAACTCCTTTCTTATAACAAAGTCACCCTGGGATATGAGCTACAATGCCCTGACAATGTCCAGATACTCTGACCGCATTGCACATCAGAAAGGTGGATGAGTGTGATTTACACCATTTCGCAATTGGGGTTTTTTCACACAGCTGAAAAAGCTGAAAAGTTTTGAGCAAAAATAAAAACAGCATTTTGTAAAATGCATTTGGAATTGCACAAACACAACCCGGGGGTCAAGGAAGTAGAGGGTGGCTGAAAAAAGTGTCCAGAGGGATAAATGAGGGGATAACATGATCTCCCCTTCATGCCTGACAGCTCTGGACCCACGGTGGCAGCCCACTCAACATATTTAAAATTAAGCTACTCCTCAGGGTAGCAGACAACTTTTATATTTTGTTAGACATCAGAATAAAAAAAATGATAGCATCCCTGGCCTTTTCAATAGCAACCTCCCAAAGGGCTTAAATATATTCTAGAAATAATGGCTAAGCCCCATTTTCCTGGGTGTTAGATGATGTTCTGTCACCATCTCTGAAGAACCATTGTTGTGACAAAAGCCTCATGGCACAGCCCGGACAGGGCTGAACAGGGAAACAGGCGCTAGCAGGAATGTCCCAGTCAGAGGAATTCATGAGGAGGGACCAAAAGGAATGAATTTTTTCAATGTGCTCTTAAAAGAGTGATGAAGAGGGCAACAAAGCTGCCACTTTCTGAGTTGGGGGGGCAGTACAGGCTCGTGAGCTCTCTCCTCCTTTGTAGTGAAGACACTGCTTTTGATCTGGAGTGCGGGGAGTGCTCTCCCCAAAGGCAGGGGTGAGGGAGGGGGTAGATCTGGAGGGAGACACAAAGGATGGAGCTGAAGCACTGCCTCCGAGCTGGGGATTGAAATGACATGTGCACCGCGGAACCTTTTTCTTTTCAAAGCAATTTGCTATCATTATATTGCCCGTGCATTTCCAATGCATGTCAGCCTGTTCTCTTTTAACTTGGCGGGAGGGGAAGGTGCTTTCATTGCAGGGCTCCTTGCAGGAGCTCACCAGACGTTGCTATTATTACATCTGCCGGGCACAGCACAAAATGATGCATGTTCATTAAAGGAATGGGGTTAGAATAGAGCAAATTTGTTCAGTCCCTGTTAGAGAATGCTTGGGTGGGTTTAGATATATTCATAACAGAAATATTCCAAATTTTAAAAGCAGGACAGTTTTTCCCTGTAACTTCAGTTCAGCTTTTATCTGGCATTATCAAAATCACTTAGCTTTGTTTGCCTGGATCCTGTCAGTGGTGAAAATCCAGAAAACTGCCAGAACAGCATTCATTAGGGATTTCATAAAGTTGTAAATTATAAGAATCCCATTAACTATTTCAGTTAGGATTCCTGTTCTGCTCTGACCCACATGATTCTCTAAATATTGAAGCACAGTGATTTTATATCTTCATGTGTGAAAGGAGAGGTGGGGCAAGATTTCAAACAAAAATTCAAATTACACTTCTTCAACCAGATGCTTTCTCATTCACATGCGAAGGGATGGAGCTGACAGTCATTCCACGTGGCACTGTGCCTGGGCTGATATGCTGAACTGAGGCTTAACATCCATAGGCAATACACAGAGATTAATTTAGTCTCTATTTCTGCATTTCCAGTTATTAGTACAAGGAAAACTATGCAGGGCAGAACAGTGTCCTTTGGGTTCCCTCACCTATTTTACCCTGGTGCTGGTTCAACTCCAAACTGCCTGAGTGTGACCACGCCCTTCCACCAAACTTCTTTTCCTTCTGTTCTTGCATGGGAGGCTGGTAGCTGGGAAGGGCCTTTTTGGTGGGAGAACAGCCAAACCCAGCCATCTCTGTTTGTTTAGTTTTGGAGTCAGGATTCGTACAGGTACAGAGAGGCTCTGCAAATTCTTTTGTTTCTTCTGCAGAACCGTGAAGATGGCATCAGTCAGTTCCTCCAAAGACACAGAGGACAGCAGAAGTCCTGTCCACTTAGACCCCGTGTCCAGCAACCACCATTTATTGATAATGCAAATACCTGAAATCTTCCTACAACACATGGTGAAGGAGCTTCAGGAAGAAGAATCAGCAATAGCTTGGCATTGATTTATGCCTGCTCTTTCCTCTCTTGGATCCACTGATGGGGCATTTCAGAAGGAAGGTGGTGCTGCTGGGCAGTGGTGATGCCTGCAATGCTTCTCTCCATAATGACAGTCCCAGAAAGTGCTTTCGGAGGACTTGTGCAGCCAGGCCAAGAGGTGAACTTTGGAGACAAGATGCCTGAAATTTGCCCTGTGGTTGTCCATGGTCTCCTGAAGGAGTGTTGAGCTGTGGGGAGGCTCTCTCTTGCTGCCTCTCTTTTTTTTTGCACAGAAGCCTGAGTAACAAAATCAAAAGCGCAGCTTGAAGCAAACCAACTGCACACAGGTTTCCTCGTGGCATGACAGGCTATCGCAGCCCTAATGGTAGGCTGCTAGACTAGAAGCAGTCTTTCATTGAGTTTGTCTTACTGAGAGGAAAAACTGCTTTGTGTAATAACTTTATGGTAAATGTTGGCAAAAGATTTGCACTGCATACTGAAAGAGAGACATTTCTGACCACAGCTCATGAACCACATTTATTTACTCTGGCATTAGTCCATTATTTGTTCATAGGCTTTCTGTCTCTGCTAAATGTGTTCCAATTTTGAGAGCTAAATCATTGCCAGTAGTTTCCAGGACATTCCGCTAGGCTAAGCAAAATTGCCCTAAGCAGTTGTCAGAAACCACTGGAGTAGTATTTTAAATACAGAGTATTTGAAGAAAATAAAAGATACCAAGTGTCCTATCTGTCTGGATCCCAGATCCTGTATGTTGTAAAAAGTTAGGGAACAGAAGCTGAGGGCTTAAAGCACTGCCTGACTTTCCTGAACCATTTTCCAGAAGCAGTGGGCTTAAAGCACTGCTGTCTTTCCTGAGCCACTTTCCATTATTTAATGAACCAGTCTGATTTTAAAATGAGGATAGTAATTAAAAATATGCAAATGTATTTGTCAGCAGCTCATCAGATAGAAATCATGCTCAAAATTCCATCTAGAAAATTCTATTCATTTACTTCTTTATAAAAATGATCTACAAAATACAGGAGAAAAGCCATTGCTGTTAAAATTGACAACTGCTGTCAGATGGCCTAACAAAACTGTACATTTAAAGTTTAGACAGGACAATAATGTGAAAATTCCTTTTCTGGACCAGCCTGATGCATCTGCTCACCATCCTGTATCTGACACAGCTCAGAATAACTTGTTGTATTACCTGCCCTGACAACAGTCCATTCATAGGCTTTAAATAATCCCTAAAACAATGAGTGCTGGCTTGAACTAGGAGTTCCTATATTTTTCTCTAATGCTCTTTTTCTTGGCATTAATTATTGTAACTGCAGATAGCATTATTACCCAAAAGAAAGCTCAGTGTTTCTTCAGACTTTGTTGAATTCCTGTTGTTGAATTCTGGTATCCTCTGGCAAAGCCAGAGTAAGTGTGAGCCCTCAGGAAGCAAGAAACTTGCCTGCTAGTGGTCTGGATTTAGCTGCCTTTCGTTTTCATCAAGTATCCACTTTTTGCTGTGTGTTACAAGGAACACTGATTATTTCCTCTACTTTTATCATGTCCCTTTCTTTTTCTCTCCATTTCAAAGAGAAACAAATCCCAGCTTTCCAATTTCTCCACCAATGAGTCAGAGTAATTTCTGAGTTCATTTCCAAATGCTCTCTCTTTCTGCAGACAGAACAGCCAGTCCCACCTATGCAGTGCTGGGTGAAGTGGTGATAGCGATTTACGTAAAAGCATTCTGCTGTTCTGCTCCTTATCCCATCAAATCCCATCAAGGGTTTTAACCCACATCTTCATATTAATAGAGCATCTCAATGAACTGCCAACTAGTATTCCCCCCTAAATCAGCTTAAATTAAGAAGTCTCTGAAAAAAGGTGGGTGGCTTTTTCCTTTATAGCTATATAAATATTTTATCAACACTGAATTTTAGCTGCCATTTTTTTACTGTTTATTTAATTTATTAAATTATTGATCCATTTGCAACCACATGAACCTCTTCAAAATGCCCTTTTCACACAGCAAATAAAAATAAGACTGTGTCCTCATATTTTTCATCATACTTCTCAGCTGTATAGTAAACACATTAGTAATAGCAATATAGTAATAGCAGTACAGTAAGCAATGACACTGATCTGAATAAATGGAGAATCTCAATGGTAAACCTCTTACTTTGGCAAAAGTTGGCCATTTAATTTCTATGTGAGTGATTTTTATTCACTAGCTATAAAGAGTACCTCGCTTTCTATTCTCCAGACGGTTTTGATTGATAGAAATATTCAGCCTAACTTGCATGATGCTGTGGGAGATTTTTTCCTTAGCTTCATGTGTGTATTTTTTTAGAAGTTAGTGGAATTCAAGAGAAATGGATTTCTGGTTCACCTCTGTCCACCCTTCTGTGGACATGAACAAAGATTCAGAGAGACTATGGAGGCAAAGAGAGATTTGACAAAATCTGAACCAAACTTTGTCTGTTCACATATTCCTGCTCACATACTCCTGTTACTATTTTATTTTTACTTGCCATTTGATGAATTTAATGGGTGCAGATAAGATTCCCACTGGTTCACAAATCCCAAATTATCCCTGTATTTTTAAATACTGGTAGTCTAAGCACACTCCTAATGCTTTAAATATTATGTCTTCTATCTCCTAGAATTTTTCCTATTCCCACCAGTAATAATGAAATGCAAATCTACTTGGCAATGGTAGATTTATACTGTATGGTAGTAATTTGCTTTTAATTTACTGCTTTGCTTCAGTGACACCTTTGTTTCACATTCTGTACCATTACCACTACTAGACAAGAGGACATGAAGAATATATAACTTTCAAAAACCTTATGTAATAAAAGTCTTCCTTAGCTCCCCCTTTAATTCCTGTGAGCCCAGGAAATCCTGTGATTCCCTTGAAGCCTTCAAGTTTGTGATATATTCAAATAAGGCATTCTTATTCTGTTTGAGACGTGCAGCTACTTGGGACTCTAAAAAGCTATCTTGACTTCTTAATTTTCCTCTTGCTTGTTCTCTGCCAAAAGGCAGCACCGTTATCACTCACTCATGCATTAGAGAACATTTTTTAACAAAGAAAAAAATAATAGAAGGACTACAGTGGAAAAGCAGCGGCATCTGGAAAAATCAAAAGATGTGAATTAATACATTCTTTGTGGGCTGGAGGAAGCAATGGAGTCAAGGAAGGCCTTTGGATGTTATGTTTTACAATACCTCTGGAGGCCCAAGCCCCACTATAGGCTGTTTTCTTCCTGCCGCTGGACAAGCTGAAATTAACTGGTAATAACACACAATTAAAAGCGCATGTGTGTGTGTGTGAGGGGGTGTGTTACTTTGCTCTAATTCCACTCCTTCTGTGCATTTTAACTTTCAAACTTAGACAGCGGTGAAGAGGAGACAGACAGGTATACATTGCAGCCACATCAAAATCTTGGTGGGGCAGGGGGAACATTTGACACCTCCTTGTTTCAGTGCCCCCTGTCTGTTTTTAATTTCACTAAATCGCTCCCGTCTGGGGATTGTATATTTTCAGTGGCCTCTCCCAGCAATGCAGAGGTGGAGTGTTAGTGTGCCAAACCCCAGCTATGCTCAGGTGCAGGGCTGCAGCTTTACAGGATGCCTCCTGTAAAGGGAGTCAGCTCATGGGGACCAGTCATTCTCCCAACTTAGGTCTAAAAGTGATGCCAAGAAATGTCACTTGCCCTTTTCCCTTTATAGTCATCTTACAAGGGAAGAGGTAGACAACTTGAGTTACAAACTGGCTAATAGTCTTCTCACACTGCAGCTTTGAAAGTATCATCAAGCTCTGTGGGTGTGAAAAGTCCCCTGTTACGAGGGGATACTGTACTGCAGTTGCTGCTCCAGATAACAAGGATTATGTTGGCTTGGGTAGGGGGTTTGCTTGGTTCTAAGAAGCAAGCAGGATCTGGTCCTGAGAACTTCCAGGGAAAGGAACAGCTTGTAAGGGCAATTTGAGGAGGATTTCACTGGACAGCTGTAAGCGCAGTGGAGCCTGGGCTCCCTGTCCATCGCCATGGAGTGGAGGTTTTGCTCCTGGCTTTGTTGAGAGAAAAGTTCCTGCCCAAAACGAAAGCTTGTGCAATCTTGGGAGGAGTTGCCTCTTAGCAAGGAAAGTGAGCCACAAGACAACACTAAATAGGGAAAAAAGAACTCCTTAATCAGCTGCTCTGAGGCTGAACATCACTGTCATGGGGTACATGGGGTAGAACCCCACATCCCTCCTCCTGTGAGCATCTCACCAGAGCAATTCCCTCACAGGCACTGAATAATGCACAGCCATTTCACATGCTTATGCCTGAGCAGATCCCCTTCACTTGTGGGTATGTCAGGATGTAAAGCAAAGACATTCCCTCTAGTATTCATTTGCACAACTCATATGCCTTCATCTGCTTGTGAGTGGACAGGGGCATGGAACAAGGTTAGTGTGAAGCTCTGGTCAGACTCCAGGTCGGTGTAGCTGCTGGGAGGGTTGCAGAACTCCTTCTCTAGGAGCCAGGGGGCTAAAATAACCCTCAAGAGAAAGCCAACCAAGACACATCATTAATTACTCTGGCCCACTCAGAGCCTGCTCATCCTGCAAGGAGCAGGATTGGGCTTCAATACAGTGAGGAAACCGAGGTGGTAATAGAGTGCTTTGAGAAATCCCATTGTGCCATTGCGTGGCCCTGAGGATGCAATGAATGACTTACACAATAAGCTGCTAAGAGCATGAAAAGATACCTGAGCCACTTCCACTAGAGCTTCATTACATGAAAGTACACTTCTTTGAGATGGGAAGGATTTTTTTCCTCCCTTTCACTCGCTGAGTTCTCTGAGAATTGAGCATTACAGTGGCTTTGACTGTAACCATTATAATAATTTTCCAGCGCTAATGTTGTGGTTTTAATGAAAGGAAACAGCAAATGGTGTATCGACTCATATACACAAATCTGCACTTCATTTGCACAAAATAGCTTCTGGATGGCTTTCCTCCATGTTTTTGGTCAAAGCCACTCTTTTTGAGAAATGATCAATGTCTACACTGTTTGCTCGTCCACAGATAAAGCAGATGCTATTCATTACTGCCTTTGCCATGCATATATTGCTACTTTCCCCAAAGCAGCCACAGTGGCTCATGTGTTTATTTTTATTTAAATCCTTTTGTTCTTAAATCACTCCACTTTTGCTTTCAGGAGATGATGAATGATTAATGCTGTAGTAGCAGCATTATTGAATTAGGAAAGTCACTGGCAGCTTCCAAAATCATTGAGACAACCAACAAATAAATACAAGCCACATCTTTAGAATTAGATGTAGTGAAGCAGAGTGATGGTGTCAAGATAAGAAGAGGTGAGGCTGATGTGAGTACTTTCAAAGCTGTAGGACATACTTATTGTTGCTGACATGTAAATCAATAACAATGCAGATGTCTGATAATAATGCAGATGTTTTGAACAATTTGCATTGGAGCAATGTACCTGCAATAAGTAACAATGCTAAGGAAGACTCAGAACTGGTATGGGTACTTGGAGGGAATTCTGTTGTGTAAGAAGTTATATGATCATAAAGAAAATAACTTTTCATGGGTTTATGGTTTGGATTTATTCAAAGAATAGAGATTTGGACTCAGATGCTGAAAGGCAGGTGTTCAGCACTTCACAGGTATTACTGCCAACAGCACCAGCAACTAGTCACCAGGAAAGGAGAGAGATTACTGATTTCTGGACTAATCCTTTGCAATCACCACTGGAATATCTGGTTTGCAAGCAGAGTTAACCTACTGTTCGTGGTGATACAAGACAATGTCATATGGTAACATTCCAGTTAAATGGCAGTTTGTGTGAAACAGGAAAGCAGGATTAAACTCATTTTCCTACATTCATGCACAGATGGTTTCCTACTGGCTTCCTAACAGGGCTCATCAGGTTTTGATGTGACCCTGTCTCTCATGTATTTCATCACAGCACCATGGTGGACAGAACAGCCATCATGGTCAGGAAAATACTTGCACAACTGAGCCTTTAAAACTCCTTTATGCAGAAGTGAAGGACTGAAGAGACTATGGAATGGTGAGGGAGAAGCCTTAGCATCTCCAACTGCCTCTGTTTGCAAACTGAAAGGAAAAACCTCTGTGGGTATAGCATTGTTTGACAGCAGTAATTATCATGGCTTTCCTCACCTGGGAATGTCCCTGAGCACACTGCAGGACTGCCTCTGCAGCTCTGTTTAGGATTTCTATAGATATCAAGAGACTCATGCTAGTTACTTCTGTGTACTCCTGAAAATAAGGGGCCCCTTTATTGAGTGCTACAGTGCTATGCACTTTCCTGGCCTTAAAATCTTTTTTATTTTTCATTGACTTGTTCCTTATTAGAGCTGGGTAGAAAAAATGGTTTCCCTGCAGAGTGAAAGATCCCACAGTTTCAAGATGGTCTTGCTGCTGTTCTACTTCAGGATGCTACTAAGTGCTTTCAAACAGGGCCTGCTCTGAGCAGTCAATAACCAGAGATTAAGACTCTCACGGGACCTATTGAAGAACAGGGTCAAAAATATTTCTATAGCAAAAAACAGAATAAAATCTGCTGTTGTCCAGGGTCAGCTCAGTGTGGTAGAAGAGGGTGGGATACTTTTGCTCATTTCTCTGGCTGAAGCAGTTTCACTATACACAAGTAATGACATGTCAGCCTGGGAAGAGACCGGGACTTCCATCTGCTCCTCCCAGCACGGTGGTGTAATTCCTGGACTACCAACTCAGATTCTTTCACTCTTTTGCCTAATTACTGTCTTGGCATCTATGCAAATTGGAGCATCTCCAACAGGAGAAGCTCTCCTTTTGAAGCAGATAGCAGCCCAGAACTTACCCAGACTATGGGATGCTGACTTCCATGTCCCTGGGTCATCTTAAGGAAACTATAGTCCTACATGTGGTCTGCTGTTTTGAATCTGAATATCCTATCCCAAGAGTTCTGGCTGCCGTGAGGCAGCAAATGAAAGTCTCTTACTTGGACCAAAAGCTCATTGAACTTATAACCACCTTCCCCTTGAAAGTTCTGAGTTTGACAAATCAGCATTTTCTGATTTGAGTATTTTATTTCAAAGAGCTTCCAGCCATCTGTGTTCCCTGTTGCCTTTACGCGTAGATAGATCTTCAGCAGGTTCCTCTACCTGCAAGTCTTTATCTTACTGAGAAGCTTTGGTTAAGCTGATTCAAGGGAAATTGTTGAAGACTACTTCATCAGCCTTTCCACAGCATAGGCTCTGCCTTTGTTTTCATCATGCTTTCAGTCAACTCGCATGTATGCTCACCCAGGGGCAACCCTAGAGAGTTCTCTCTCTTCGTCCCCCACCACTGGTAGGAAACAAATTGCTAAAATCCTTGACAGGAGTTATACATATGTTACATCTCACCAGCTGAGCAGTTGTACCTGAGCTATTAAGGGAGAAACTGGAGGTCCCTTCCCATCGGATTAAGTGCATGCAGAGGGTAGGGACTATCATGGGCAGAGCTGAATGATGATCCTGCCCCCTTGAAAACCACAAAAACCTAAAGAGAATCAATCAAAATCTTACCCTGTAACAAACCCATCCACCCTTCCTTTATTTCCCCACCTCACATGACAAAACTGTTATTTGGAAGTCTCTGTTCTTCTTGTGCTTGTGTTAAAGAGGGAGGGCAGGAGCCCTGCTAGAGCCAGCAGAGCTCAACCGCATTCGCCCCTCCCTGCCCAGGCTCACTGCTGTTTTGATGCTCCAGCTAAAGAAAATCTCAGCAGATTTTTTTTGTCCTTGGAATGAAGCTTCCCACTGCTAGCCTTGGGAGACACAGAACATCCCGGCTAGGCAAGAGCTCTTTATGGATATTTCTAGTGCTCAGAGGGAGAAGGGATAAAAAAAACCAAACTACAGCAAGTTTATGGTAATTGCTTTAATGAGGCAAAGCCCTTTAGAATGCAAACACGCTCAACAATACACAAAGAAACAATCAAAAAAAGGTGTTTTATACAGGCTGTTTTATAAGAACGTAATAAAAGCAATTGTATGGCATACTCAGTTGCATAAACAGGCTCACCATGGAAGGTGTTTGTGTGAGAGCATGACTATGAATACTTAATTGCTTTCTTATTCTTATTTTCAGTACAAAGTACTGCAATCAAAACTTAATCTGTGGCCTGATTTTTAAATAAAAATGTTATATTCCAGTTCCATTGTTGTAAATATAATAAAGCATGGTCTTTCTTTGAAACAGTATTTTATTTCTTACTCTCTGTAAACCGGTATAACAGTGATTACTGTCTACATCCCTGGCAACTTCAAAATGTTTTTCAAACGCAGAATCATTATTTCTCTTCATACAGAAGGCAGAAGACCAAAATGTTCAAAAGGTCTTCATTAATGATGCAACTGGAAGTCATGGAAACCTTTGGTGAGATCCTTCTGTGGCCACTAACCCTGTTTGAACAAAGCCCCAAAAGCAATGCAGATTGCAGATCTATTTTCATTCACAGATGCCTTCTGACAAACACAGTGAGTACAAAGGAAGAGTACAAGGAAATACAAATTTGGGGACCTCAGTAAGTTGCAAAGTACAAAACTGAAAAAATGTCACCCAAATTCCCTTAACTCTCAGGACAGTAAATTACTCAGACAAAAGGCTCATATGAATTTGAATACAATCTGGTGTGCCTGGAATGTTGTATTCTGCATCTGGTGATTTCTTTTTAAAAGTATACTGTTACATTTGTGCCTTAGTGGCATCTAGACCAGAGTAATTTTCAAATACTTAGGCATAAGAATTAATTTTTATTTCCTCTGGACTTTTTGCTTTAGGAAGAAATACAGAACTGTCAAACAACTGTTGTGCACATAATCTAAGTGGTAGGTCTGAAAAGATTTAGGGAACAAGACAGTCTTATACATGAAAACTAATATTTGGATGAAAGAAATATATCCATTAATGGTTTGTACTGCAGAGGCTGAGCACATAGCTGAGAAATAACATAACAGAGTAATATCAGAAAGATCAGAGTCACTCTCAGTGGAAATGGATGTCTCTATGAAAGAAGTGATGATTTCTGGTTTCAAACTGGTGGCAAAAAATGACTTTAAATTTGGTATCTTAATTTACATATTTATTTAAAAGAATCTTCTCCTATAAGATACAGAAAGAAGTAACACTTTTTCAGTTCACTAGGCCTATAAGAATGTCTATCCTTGAAATCCTCTGACTGTTGGACTCCTCTTAATGCTACAGAGCATCAGTCAAATTGGAAATGTCATTTTTTTTTTACCTTTCTCATAATTACAGACAGCATAATGCTGTCAGGAATCAAGCAGATACCATTAAATGTTTCCTGCTCACTATTTCATGATCACATTTTAGTATGTTATACCACTGATGCCCAAAAACTATTCACATGAAGAAAATAATTGACAAGGCAGAGGTTCTCAATATGCCCTATCCCAGGGAAAGTAATTTTAACACTTTCCATCTCACTACAATAGAACTACTGCCCAGGAGAACAAACACAGGATACTTAACTAGGTTGGTGAATATTTTAAGCCACCTATGAATTGCATGAAGAACGTAGACTTTCCTATAACCAAGCTCTGATCAACTTGCACACCTTATGGCAAAATCAGCCTTTCAGGCACTTATTGGCAGGGTGTCAAAGGGGCCAGGAACTCCCAAATTGCTGACTGTTGACCTTTCAGCAATGTATCTTACCCTCTTGTTAGACATCAAAACCAAATTGTTTGCTGGCATCTGCCTGTATTCAAAAATTAAAGGCAAACAGCTCAATGATGGTGTTCAAGACCAAACTTTTGCTCAGAAAGTAAATAGGTATCTAAGTATGGATTACATATAACACAGAAAGATCCAGCACATTAATCTGAAATTTTCAGAAGGAATCTAGATAATGCTTTCCTTTTAGTACCTACTTCATCAAGGATCAGAAAGCAAGTCTGCAACCAGAAATCTAAACACACCAAGAGCATCTATAATATGCTAGAGAAGTGAAATTGAAAAGACAAGTCATTCAGTCTGATGAGGTGGATGGTTGTCTGGAATCATGCTGAATTTTGTCTGCTATCAACAGCCTTCAAAATCAAGGGTCTGGCAAGGGCAGACTGAAAGTTAGTCAGAAGGTAACATCTGCTTACAAGGACATGTGAAGAACAGCCAGGTATTAGTCATGAGGAACTTTCTAAAAAGATGTGTGATATTAATCAGCCCCCAAAAATAATCAGAGAGGCTTGGTGAGATGCCACCATATTATTATCTGACTGAACCTAAGTGTATTGGCTCTAGAATTTGAAAGTAGAGCTTTGCCAATTTGTTTTTTGTCATAGGGGAGTTTCAAATTTTCTTCCTCAATCCCTTGACAGAGGTGTCTCATTACAGAAATCAGGCTGCAGTGAAAGTGGTAATGGATAAACCATATACTGCTCTTTTGCCCCTCTCCTGCTTTGGTTTCCCCTTTTCTAATAGGAAGCTCTCTGTACTGGGAGCTCAGGTGTGTTCATCCTCTAGCAGGATATGCACCTAAGCCACCTAATAATGGTCCATGATTATCTTGGAGAGGCCTCCATCTCTCCAAGCCAATGAACACCACCCTCATGGCAATGCCTCCCAGCAGCACCTCCCCTGCCACGGCAGCCTTCCCACATGCTGTGGAGACTGTGGACTGAGAGAAATGTAAAGGACTACACGTGCAAGCACACTGAGCAAGGTACTGACTGCACGCACCAGCCCTCTAGGAGGCTGCATTTTCATCAAGAGCCTCAAAATAGCAAGAATCAAAACAGAGATGCCAACACACTGAGTTTGGCTTATTTTGCATTGCTGGTTGCGTATGTTAGATAGTAGGTGAGCTATCACTCTCTGGATGTGAACCTGCAGTCAAACCAGGTTGCCTAGTTTGGCTCTGTGTGATGTAACACATCAGTGACCATTTCTCAGTCACATGTAAGATCTCTCAACCTTACTGACAGAGTCTGCACTCTGATCAAACCCATAGCAAGGGCTTTATAAAGCATGGCGATTCAAGTCTTTGGGAGGTGTAAATGAGCACAGTAGCTATGGTCAAACCCAATTTCCAGCAGCTCTTCCTCTGTACCTCAGTTTTGATCACACTTGCATTGGTAAAGTTGCTTACTGAGGAAAAAAAAAACTAGTTTCCTTAGAAGAAATATTGCCCAAGAGCAGTTTACATCATATGTTATCTGGAAGCTGTTCTGTGAAACATCATAATAATTGCTTTTCCTGGACTGAGACACTTATTAGTAGCAGCTAAAGTTAACAGATTGGAAGATTGCCTGAAGATGATGGATGGGTTTTCTCGGATAGTAGATTTCTGGTCATTTTCCACAGCAGCTGTAAATTAAAAAATAATATAAAGTTAAGCAGTGTTAGGATAGAAGTCACAAATACTACACGGCTACTGACTTAATCATTAATCATCCTAAATTAATGTTAAAGTGTTACTATGATGAGTCAAACTTGCCCTGGGGTGTATGCAGAAGTTACTCATTGATTGCAAATGGGAAATGGCACATGTATGTGAACGCTGAATTTAGCCAACTGCTTGTTTGGTTTGCTGGGGTTTTTTAATTACTGCTTGAGGGAGGTGGAGAGGTTTCTGTTTTAGGAATCCCTTTCATAATACTGATCTGGAAGAAAATTATCAAGAGCCATCCTCTCACATGCAGTCAATACCCCAAGTTATTGCAATTATATTTATATCGCTGTGTATTTTTAGAGATGAAGACCATTAATTCCCTCTAGAATTCAGGAGTTGTTTGATCTGTCTGATGTTCACTTCTAACGTTGCTGAAAAAAATAATAATTTCTGAAAAAAAAAATTCTTTTTGGACAGAATGAAGATTTTTGTCCACAACTGAAATTCCTTCTAAGTTAAACCACCATTTTTGTAGACTTCATCCTAATTTACCCTGGTATTTTTAATGAAGTCACGTGTCTTCTTCAGATGAGTAACTAAAGAGGAGGTGCCAGAGACATACATGTTGAAAAAACTCAAACCACAACAATCAAATCTGTTGCAAATGAAGAAGTCTTGCACTCAGGGATAATGATTCCTTACTTCTGCTGAATCTGGAGGTCAGAAAACCTATAAAGACCATGGCAAGGTCATGAAGATACAGAGACCTTTACCTTGTGAACATCTAACTCCTCTCAGCTCCTTTTGCACTTTTACTGTAACTGCTTAGGCATGTTTATTTTATACATGCTGTTAGTATTAATGTATATTAGCTATAGGACATTACTTAGTCTTGTATTTAATGTCTTTCAGACTTTAGGTAGAAATGCTCCACAGTAGATGCATTAAAAACTATTTAACTTGAATGCCAACCACAGAATACTGTTAGCAGCAGGTTTTCTCAGGGCGATTTACTTCTGTTTATCCACAGGGTTTGGTAATTAATACGTATATTTTGGGGCCCTAGGTACATTAAACACACTGAATAGTCAGAGCTTGTAGAAGCTAATTTCTCTGTCACTGCATTATAGCTAAATTAGTTGCGCACGTCTCATTCAATTATGCAACTTGAAGAATACCAACAACACTGATTCCTGATTTCAATAGTGCATATGCTTGTTTTAGTGCTTACAATGGATCAGCTTTTAGCACGAGACACTAAAATCATCATGCTTTGAATTTCGGAGTCACAATTTCAAATGTAATACTGTCTTTGTGTGTGTGTCATTAATGGCTTTTCTTTTTCTGCTTCCTGGATATATACTGTAATATTCAGCACAAATCAAAGTGAAGACTGGAAGGTAACTCACAATGGATATATGCAGTTAAGCATTTACACCATCAAATTCTTTATTGCTATCGGCTTAGTCAAGTAGTTATTCAACCAGTAACAAAACATGCACAATAGCCAAACAAAGTATTTGCTGCTAAATCCTCATGCAGAGAAAGTGCCAGGTGTACAACCAAGTCTCTTCATTGGGACTTCTTTAGTGGTAGTTTTTCTATGTGGAAGGCACTCTGCTACTACAGTAGCACAGAAGGAACAAGGAGAAAAGCAGGGTTAAATTCATATCCACAGGAACTGACATACTATTATGATTGTAGTATTTCATAATAGCAATTAAACACACATCAAATGGATTTAAAAACTGTCTGACAGATCTCAAAAAAAAAGGCATCAGCTGGAATTTGCAGGTGAATGGATGTTCCCAGTGTTCCTTTGAGCTCTGTACAAGGCTCCATGTCCTTTAGTAACTTCACCAATGGTCTTGTAAACATATCCCGAAATGCAACCTCTGAATGACATGAGTTTGGCAGGATGGTATACAATGATTAAAACTGGGCAGTCAAACAGAAACCAGGAATGGTAAAGGAAAGAACCACAAAGTTAGTCAAGGAAGAATTCCTTGCAGTAAACAAAAATCAAACTAGAAAATAAAGAATTCCATGTTCATTTTGTCAGAAGGAAGATGGGAAGACATTATTTGTTCACAGAAGACATTCACAGCAGGGAAATACCAAGTTAAAAGGAACTCTTCCATCTAGCAGGAGCACAAAGGGCTGGAAACTTAAGCCAGACAGACTGGAAGTAAGGTGCCTTTCTAAGAATAAAGGTGATTATGAGTTGGAAAAAAAAAATACCAGATACATTTTATGATCTCTTAAGGCCAAGAGGAATATATGCTTTAGCCAAAACTAGATTTTTTATTTAACATAAGAAGAAATAATATAGTGTACAAATGTATAAGAAAATTTATCATATTTTATGAGAATAAATATATGTAAGTTTACCAGAGCCAGCATTTTCTGATCTGCCTGTGGTATATCTCATTAAGAAAATTACTTATTAAGAACTGTCTTCTAAAGAGATGGATTATCATTGTTTCATCTTAAGGGATATTATGAAATAGAAAGTTTAATACAGTCTAAAATACAACTTGTCTTGCAACACTGAAAATTGCTGGAGAAAGCACTCCTTATTTTTTAGATAAAAACCTGAGGTACAATAGAGTGAAGAAATGGAATTCAGCTCAGTTTCACAAATCTTAATAGACTGATCAGGAAAATATATGCTTTGAATTACATGTGTGCCCCAGTGCTATTTTTAAAATAAATCGGATCTTAATATATCTTCAGATACTTTCTGCTTCTATCAAATAACAATTAATAGCTGTTAGCATCCTCCTTTCTTCCATTTTGTAGCATATTATATCTTCCAGAAACTTGCTAGGCCAGTGACATTAGTGAAAACAGAGAGTAAATCCATTCCAAACAATGTGAGTAAAAGCAGAATCTATCTGTTTGCTTTTGCATGGTAAGAACAAAAAGCTCCATTGCCGCTTTTACAGCTAAAGAGCATTTTATAATGAGCTCTGAAATTTTTGGGTAAGTCAGATTACAATGTTGGTTTAACATCAGACAGTCCATTGTTTAGATGTAGGATCACTGTGACGTCCGGTCTCTGAAAACTTTAGTTTTCCTTTTGATATTAAAAAGACCACTGAAGTAATCCACAAAGAGTTCAGGCCTCAGGAAAGAAGTCTGAAAAACAAACACTGTTAAAGATCGGTAAGACATGATTATGTGGCTGACAATTACATGTGATAACAATTAAAATTATCTGATTCCAACCACATGGCATATTAATACAGCAGATCTCCAAGAAAATAACATGTCGCATAATAGGTTTTGATTGATGTTGTCAGCAGTCTTTTGAATGCTACAGACACCTTCCCATCAATGCCTAAGAAATCAGTGGAGACTGCTGACCTCATCCTAACCCGAAATTATTTGCATGTACCTAAATACCCTAGTTCTAACTGCTTGGTAACCTAAAATTCTTCTTTTACTAGATAATTAGATACTTGTACATGGTGTCCAGCTCCTTACTTCCAGTTGTAAATAACTTAGCTCATAAATGCATTCGTGGTTTTAATGGAAACCCTAGATTTTTTCTGAGAGGTCTTTCAGTTACCTGCCAGTAGAGATCTGGGAACATATGTCTGATTGCAAGCCAGCTGAAGCACTCCAAACAATTGCTGAAGTCCATGGCTTGGTTGGCATACAGGACCTAACCAGGGAGAGTAAGGAGCTGCCAAGGAGCTGCCACTGCGCAGCATGAGGTTACTTTGCTGCCAGCTTTAATTTGCGTTTAAAAAAATAGGGATGAGTTAATGATTGCTAAACCAACAAATCATCTTCCTATTGGAGGAGCCCCAGAGGACATTCTGTCTCCAGTGGTGATGTACGCAGTAAGAAAACACATTGTCACATTGCCTAGAACGGGCATACAAAAAGCAGAGGGCATCAGAGCAGGAATTTGGAGCATTTTCATGGTGCCAGTCTCCACAAATATTCTTGGCTTAGCCTCATGCTCCTTATTTTCCTCTAGACCAGCCCAAGAGCTACTCTTCAGATCTGTGATGCAAGTTTTATTGTTTTCTTCTGTATACTGTTAAGTGGGAAGTGAAACAACATGTCTTAAAAATGAATTGAGGAATAATACCATACATTTGTTAGAAGGACAGTTTTTGCTACCATTGTTGTTTTTTAAAAACAACTTTTTCTACTTTGGCATCTAAATCAGAATTTCAACATCACAGCTGGAAAAGCAGCTGTCTTTTCTAACCAGGGCTGCCACAAACACAGCTCTCCAACTGTAGGCTGTGAAGTCAACAGCTTGTTGAGAATGAAGCTTAAGTTAAGATATTGCAACAGCTTAGAAGATGTTGTTGAAGGTTAGCAAAAACCTTATGAGTTACTCACATCAGTTTCACTGGTCTGACAAAGCATGTTATCCTGCTACAATGCAAGATCCTGCCTGTGATATAAATATATTGGGGTTTTAAACAATGAGCTGTAATTATACCAGACCACACTAACAAAACAAAAAAATCTGAAGCAACAGAACTCATGAGCAGACAATGCAACTCAGCAGTTATACTTGACACCTCAGTCATAAACGTGTTTCTGTCCCAAGTAACAGTTCTACAGCGTATGCCACAGCTTTCTCTAAATGGCCTTCCCAGTAAGCAACAGTCATTTGCACAGTGGATGTCATGGTACTGTGAAGGAAACATATTGGGTTTCCAATAACAAGAAGAAAAGAATTATCTACATGGTCCATGTTAAATTAGAATCACATATTTCTTCTCTGCAAGAAAGATTACATTTGCTGTAGTTATGCACCAAAACTGTTACCATCACGGGAGAGAGAGCAGGTTCCCAGAAGAGTGAAACATCTGCTCATTGAAGTACACCAAACGTACAAAAACGCTACTGATTCACACACCTCTAAACTTTCAACACTAATCAGACAACCACAGTTCTTGTCCTAAACTGCAGAGAATTCTCAAAAAAATCAAATCACATGATACTTAGACTTCACAGAGACAAGATATCAATGTTGTACAAGAATACATCAGAAAAAAACGACCAAATTATTAAAGAGCCATTGGTGTAGCGGTGAATAGAGTATGTAAACAAGTCAGATTGTACAAAACCAGATGTAGCCATGCATCTGTATAGATGTAGCCATAGTCACATTCTCTGAAGAACTGGGAGAACAGTATGACAGAAGTGGTTCATATGGTATGTCTTTTCCACCCCTGATGTCCAATACTATGCACTCAGAAGCTACTTCACAAGTGTAACATTTCTGCAGCTGAATCATGAGCAGAGGTGATTAGCCTGGGAGCAGGGCCTCTCATTTTCTTCATGCAGAGCATAATACAAAGGGACTTTGATCTTTGGGGATCTCTACCACAGTGCAAAATAATGATGATGTTATCACAACAGTAATAATAGGTACAGATAGCAATGCTGAACCTTAAAAATGTATCCATTATAAACACATAAATATTCAGTTGTCTACTGTAAGAGCACAGGTCATAGACTCTTTAGCTTCATTTCGCTCCCACACATCCAAAAGAAGGCAGAAAAAATATTGAAATATATTTATTAGTTGGTAAACAGCATCTTTTCAAATTGGTGTGGCAGAAATTTGGAGAATCAGGCTGCTAACGTGTATCTGAAAATTATATAATATTAGAAGCAAACAGAATATTTGAGCTGTAAAAGAATCTCCAGAAATAACAGTGGAGACTTTCTTTCAAAGCTGTACAGGACAGATTGTGAAAAATCTAAATTCCCTACAACATTTTGAAAAATTTAGCATCTACCTACAAATCAATTGGGGGCCTCAGATTATTATTCTATTGATTCTATACATGACTTTCTGGTTCTGTATCAGCTTTTTTATTTGTTTAGTTTTTTCACGTTTGAGGGGTTTGGTGGGTTTGGTTGGTTTTTGTTTGCTTGTGGATTTTTTAAGAAGAAAGCATAAATGACCAACCTATGGCCTCCAGGCCAGCTTCCAAAGGAAAGAATAACTTATCCAGCCAACAGCTACATTTTGGTGTCTTATCTTTTACTCAGGCCTTCAGTCAGAGGGAAGAGATGAACTGCAAGCTGTTAAATTGACAAAAAAGCAGCCAGAAGCTTGGTCTTAGCATTGCTTTTGCTCAAGGCCCTCTGGCCCCTACACCATTACAAACCAGGAATTGCATCCATTCTAACTCAGGCACATCCCCACCACATGATGAATAGATGATGTGATTTGCCACAGCCGTGTGATAAAAGTATGAGTGAATCTCAGCCTCGATACAGGCACTACTTGAACTCCTCATCCATTACCAAAATAAGCTTTTTCTGGAGAATGGACTTGTATTTCAGTTTTCTGATGGATATGCCTCTCATTGAGTTAGACATTAGAACAGCATATATTTCTTCCTTAAAAATGACACAGTCTTCCAAACCAAAAGGCTGAGATTGACCCAAGGAATGTGGAGCATATATTTATGGAGTAAACACAACTACTATTTGTTGCCAGATCTAATGTACCAGAACTTGGCTTTGGCCATATATATCAACAGTCTAGCATTTTCCTGAAGTTGTGTATAGTGCCTTTCTGTCACAATATTTCCTCCATATTTCAGATGCATGCAGAAAAGGAGCATCCCTGATTTGGGAAATAACACTCCAAGAACGGAAGGGCTAAAAAGGCCCAGGGAGTAAAACATTCAGAAAATCATCAACGGTGACATTTCCTGCAGACATCATAGCAAGAGAATAGGTAGACTGAATGTGGAGAAGGTAGTGGCCTGGTGAAAGAATTCAGGGATGCTGAATAATAGCAGTGAGGCTGCAAGGAAGAAGCCAAGTGTTTCTGTTATTTTATGCTGAAAAGGAATCAGTTGAACTCCAAACTGACTGAAAAGTGATGAGCTAGTGCTTCAGAGAGGGGTTGAAAACAGGGAGGTGGGGCTGTTTGCATAGTTTTGCTTGGCATGGTTTCATTGTTCACAAAAATAAGGGGAAAAAAACAATATTCCAAAACTCTTTCTGGGCAGTTATTAATTATTTTTCTCCCTTGGATTACAACACACATAAACATCAACAACCCTCTCGGCTATGTTGGCCTGGAGTCCTGCTCAGGCTTTCCATGTGGAGTTCCTAAGGAGCTGTCCCACTTAATGCATGTTGAAAGCTTCTCCCCATAGAAATGCTTTTGGGCTGGTGCCTTGAAGGGACATTTGAAACCTGCCCATGCTGCTTTGCTTTTTTTCCTGTTCTTGTTGTCAGGCTCATCATGCTGAGTCATATCTGCAGCTAGATCATAATGATTATCCTGAAATGTCAGCAGCTGCTCTTTTCACCCCCATATGGTGCCAGATTTAGGACGAGGTTTCCCTAATGCATAAACAATGACTATAATTGTGGTTTTTGACAACCAAGGTATTGCGGAGATGTTATTCTGTTGTAAAAAACCTGCATTTCCACAGCTGTAATGAAGGGGTGGGCCATAATGACCCATATGTTTCTTTGTATTTCTCCCCAAGGAAAACCTATGACATAAGTGAGTCCCTGTCAGCATGGCTTTTGGCCATCAGATGTTGTTTGACAAGGGAAACATCTAAAAGCTTTAACAGCTAATAGCTTCCTAACTGTAAGAGCATTATTTGCCTAATTCCAGAGATGGTTGTTTGATAGACAAAAAACTGGCTTTAACCTCTATTCTCTTAATTCAGATGTAATTTCCTTGCAGTCCTCAGATAGTCTTATCCCTTAGTGTTGCATAAAGTTACAAGGTCTCTTTAAAAGTCAGCTGAAAAAAGCTGAGGTATCAGAAAAATGAAAAAGAGAACAAACAAACAAACAAAATCCTATCAGGACTTGACAAAAGTGATGAAAAAACAAAGCTCTATCTCCTCTTTCATTTATGGATGTACATCAAAAGTATTTCCACTATCTATTATCTGTGGAGATAGAAGACAGTAGAACTGTCAGTGAGAGGGGAATTTAGTCTCAGCACGTCCATTCTGTATTTTACTGCCAAATAAAGCAATACAGAGATAAATGGAAGATAAGGAAGTAGAAAATCCTGTAAGGGCAAAGGCAGGGTGAACATGAGGTACTATTGTTCAAGACTGGGAGAAGAGGCATTGAAGCTGATGGCAGTAACCACCACCCTTCATCTGAGATAACAGAGCCAAGTAGTTCTTTGATGAGGTAATACAGGTTTCTGAGACAAGGCAAAAGTACACCCTAAATCTTGAATAATGTAGGCAGATGGTACTGATGGGTATTGCTTTGGGTAAGGGTGTTTTTGTGTGTATGCATGTACAAGAAAACAAGGTAGCTGAAAGAGAAATAAGCTCTAAACACAGCAGCTAAAAGGAAATTATCTGGGCATAAAGCCTAAAGGGAGAACTTACTGGGGCTACTGAACACAAAAAAAAGTGATGCTGTTAGCAAAGATACTGTCTTTGGTGGTTTGATTGCATCTGCAGACAGAGAAAGGGAAGTTGGCATGTTCCTTATGAATAGGTGGGACTGAAGCCAAAAAAGGGCCTGACTCCATCAATGGTTTAGCTTCCTCACCAGGAAAAGCTCTGATGTGTGACCATCTGTGTCAAAGAAAGGAATATTATAGATAACAAAGCAGATTAAAGACTATAGAAAAACCTATGCTGTCCTGAGAAAGCAAAGGATATTATAATGAATTAAATCTTCTTGTAATGAATCAAAATCACATGTACAGAAATTATTGCTAATGCAAAACACTTAACAGATAGAAACACTGACATTCTCAATTTTTAACTGGAAGAAACTCCTCCGAAGCTTAAACATGCCCTCAAAAACTAGACTGAGAAGATGTTATTGCTCTGCAGGACAAGAGGTTCCAGTTCAGTGAGACAAAAGTGGGAGGCAAGTTCCAGGGCAATGTTTTTCTGTGAGAACAAAGTCCCTCACTATACAGGTGCTTAGAACTCATACTCAAAGCTGGCTTAGACAACTAAGCCCTAATTGGGTTCTTAAGGTCCCATCAACTCCTTCCCCTGAAATAGTCAGTGAGACCAGACGTTATGTACCAAATGGAACATGAAATGGCAGAGAGGGGTCTACCATATTGCTGGTTTCAATCCTGCCTGCACAAGTTTCTGCTGAAGCCATTGGAGGAGGTGAAAACCAGTTGGAGAGATGAGCACAGAAATGACCTCTGCAGTACCCTGAATTGTACCTGCTCTGTTCTTCCTGTGGTACCAAGTAGTAAACATCACCCTCCTGATGAGCAGTTAATTTGGGTCTCTGGTACTAAAACCATACTGCACTTCCACAGCTGTAACTGAAAAACAAAACTGGTCTGATTGGAAGCTATTCTGATCCTTCACAAACTAGGCACAGAACAAAATCTGTAGGACAGCAAACATCCAGTCACAGCTAGATTTTTATACACTTCTTTACTTTCCCTCTGGGCATCATTTCATCCACTTGGATGATATCTATCTCCTTATATTTAGCTGTCTAAGAATTTGGCATCTAGGATAAAGCAGCTGTCTATGCCTCCTTTTTAGTTATGGAGGTAGATGTTCATTTCCAGAAACATGTCACCATGCCCTAACAGAGAATTTAAAGTTAGATGTCTCTGAAAAATAGTACAGGATGTCTTTTTCCATTGACTGAAGTGGGAGCCTAGACAGCTAGTCAGTCTAGACACACCACTTTGGGACAGTAGCAGACAAGGGCCACACAAGTTTTTGTACGGGGCCATGATACACTTCAAAATCTTTCTCAAGGCCATCTGTGGTTACTCGTGTAACCTTTCTAGGGTGTGTCAAAAAAGACATTGTCAAATGGAGCAAGCTCATGAGAATAGGAGATCCATCAAGAGCTCTCAGAGAAGAGAGCCATTAGACAGGCTGCTTAGGGGGTATGAGGAACAAACCTCACATGGCTCCTTTCCATGAAGAAGCACTACTTGTCATTCAGTATTCCTCTCTCATAAAAAGTTGTGTGAGGTGGGAAAAAACAAGAGCACTTGTGTTGTCTCAAAAAGGTGTGGCTTATTCAGGTTAGACTTGAGAGCCACAGTTGTCTGAATTAGGACTAGCGAGAGATGAGAGCATTTTGATCTCTCTGCCACTCTGTAAGGGATAATAGGCAGTTGTTTTATTATTCCTTCAGTGTAATGTACAAGGATGATTTGTAATGAGGCAGAATCTAGGATAAATAGCTCTTGCTATAATACTTTGCCTTCAGATATCTCAAGAGCTAATCTGCGGTGGGTATGCTTGCTGTAAATCAGAGGCTATGTCTTTGCATTTGGAAGTCACTATTATTATGTTAAAGGGTGTATCCTTTCATAGTTCAAGTATGGCATTTGGAAAGAAGTAATTTCACCTCAGAGTGGAAGCTTCCCTGGGGCACAGATCTTCAACAGTGAAATTTTGTGTGTGTACTTTGACAAACGCATGCCCAGTGGGCATGTGCCAAATTATGCCTTTGAAGCCATGGAAGCCTTGCTGTGGGAACCTAGAACTTTGAAGAATTTCTCAAGGGAGAGGAAGCAAAGCCAGCTGGACTCATTTTCTATAGACAAAAATTTAATTGCTAGCTAGCAGCTACTACATTAGAAGAGAAATCATCTCAGAGACCTGGAACATGCTGATGTGAACCCTTGTTAGAGGAGATGGGTGGCAGCCTCACTGTGACCCATCCAGGTCCCTCTCTTTGCACATTCTTTTTAACTTCAGTATTTACTGTCATGGTAAAATGTGATCATAATTACAAGAACCAACACATCATCATCTTTACTCAGCACCTAAGAACAAACTGTAAATACTCTGCTTTTCAGTGCAAACCAGTTAAGCAAAGGACAATTTATTTGGAACTAGTACATATCAATTCAGTAGACTTACAGACATGAAATTAATTAGATACAATAAAATTTACGTGCAGCATTTTCTGCAAGAAGTAGTTTATTTTCACAAGCCAGTGACTTCATCCTTCTTATTCTGAGACATAACCTTGCAGCACCTGAGGAGCAGGTTCCTTTTGGTAATATATCTGTCCTGCTCTGTGAGCTCTTTTTTGACTTCATCCTTCTCCAGTGCTCTCAAGTAGGTTCTATGTCATCCTTAACTTACACAAATACACATTATTTTGCCTGACCATCATAAGAGGAAAAATATTGCCCTAAGAATAGGAAGTCTATCTGTGTGCATGGGTGTGTGTGTGGTGTGAAACAGTAACTTATATGTTACTGTACTATTAAGATAATGTTTCTCTACCAAAATAATTACCTTATAAATAAAACACTTCAGAAAATAATTAAAAATCTTACTGAGGGAAATTACGTAGTGAAAGGAGGCTCAAGATATACCTTTATCGCTACTCTGAGGTTAGAGCTAATTGGCAGACAACAAGGCTTACGAAATCAGAGGTTAATTGTTGCCTTCTGCTTTTCTCCACTGACAGGTGAGCACACCTCTCCCTCTGTTACTCCTGTGATTTATTTGTACTTGTATGCAGATCTCTGATAAGAACAGTCCATCACTATGTTGGACTCCATACCAACATGGAGTAAGAACATTTCCACTATAAAATTTACAATTTTGACAGGGAAGGGAGAAGAGGGAGGTAAAAGCTCCTTCCTTTTTACATGAGGAACAAAGAGTCTGATTCATAGAGACATTTAAGTGCTTTGCTGATTCGGATCTAATAGGTCAGACCCACAACAACATTGAAATATCTTCAAGCATCAACTGATCTGCTCACTCCATGCACATCCTCTTACTCCACAGCAATGGCAAAGTAACCAGACCTGTTTCGCTACAGGTTAAATCAGCACTGCCACTGTATTCCCAACATTGCTACCAAAAAAACCCTATTCTTCCAGTGACATGCACTGGAGAACTGGTGAAGATCAAAAAAAACCCGAAAACCTCACAAATTTTAAACCGGATTAGTTGCCTTCTCAGGTATGCAATTTCACGGCAGCAGAGCTGGTTGCACTGATTTAATTTGCTCATATAACTACACTTTGAGTTACATCAGCCTATTTGCTCTGGGTGAGAGTGCACACAAGGACAGTCACTGCTGTTCAACTGAGACACAATAGCTTGTTAAATTGTTATAAACTGATCATAAGTCTGAGTCCCAAATGTCTTACCCGAGGTCACCCAGCAGTTTGAGACACACCCAGCAACAGAACATCCCCAGAGTCCAGCCTAGTGTCAAATACAATGGCACTTTTCCTCTCTAATTGCAACCAATTTTCACTGTCTTCTGGTGGGTGTAACCAGGAAAAAATGGACATGGAAATGAGCTAAGACTGTCCAGTGAGCTCTTCCAGCTCCAGCTGAAGAATGTTGGCAAGACTTTGTCAGGACAACTCCATGGCTTCACCCGGTCTTGTTTCTCCATAGTCAATAAGTGATTAGATATTGTTGAGTAACTCAGAGAAAAGTTATTATGACATGTGTAGGTGTTGTGCTGGACAATATGTTTCATGGAGAGTGGGCATCAGCTGCAGAAATAAAAACCACTTTTGACCCTAGAAAAGCTTGTTTAGTTCAATGCCTTCCTTTCCTATGCACTGGAGTAGTGGAGTGTTATGGTTAGTGATACTTAGTGCATAATTTATTAGCACTATATTGCTCTGAAGAGCAACTAGCATGGGAGATGTAAAAATGAAACAGTGGGGCAGACGGATCCAGTGTTGGAGGAACACTGCTTTCCACCAGGCATGTAAACCCTAATTAATAGACAAAGAGCTCTATTCTTTGCCTGTGTTTAACTCCTCCCCTCATGCTTCTCTTGCCTTTAACAGTACTTCTTTCCCCCTCCAGTTCATAGTAGCATATACAGGACCTGATGAAAGCCCACACAAATAAATGGCAGCACTCCCATTGACTTCAATGGGCTTTGTAACAAGCAAGACATAAGAAAACAGGTGATTATTTTTTTCATTTCCAAATGACAAGACCCTGCCCCCCCCATAAAACAATCCATATAGAAATCATAAGTGCTTTATATTGTGCAGTGCAATGGGCATAATTAATCCAGCCCTCTAAACCACTAGCAGCAGTTGGTCTCTCTAATGCTTGGAAAAATATTTTAAATGGAGTTCATATCTACAGAATAGAATTTTTTAGATTGTAAATACCTAGAGTCCAATATCAGCAGTTGTTAGCAGCATGTCTGCCCTGACTTTAAAAAGGATAGTCAATTCACACATATAGAAGAATGGGCCCAAACCAGCATTTGCTGAACAGTCAAAATTATTTTGATATCCATGAGCTGTTCTCTCAAAGCTATAAATATAGGGTCAACCCTGCTGTTGCTCTTCAGCCAATTATCTAGACATGATCTTGATTAATGACTCACCTGGCTCTTCTTTGGATTCAAGTAGAAAAATCTCCGTCTATTTTCCGTGTTCTACAACCAAACACAAAAAAATCCTACCCCTCTTCCTCTTGATTCACTGAACTGAGGACTTAACTGGTAAGAGCAAAAATCCCATGTGTATTTTAAAAGTTCTTTTCTTTTCTCTCATTGCTGCCTGCAAGTCCGTCTGCTTAACAAAGGGCTATGATACTGGGCAGGGGGGAGGGGAGAGGAGGGAATCCATTGATGATTTAGTGTCCTAGCATGCTCTGGATAGCTGAAATATCTTTGTTCTGAAAAGCTGCACATTTTTTGGCAACACTCGGACCAAAAGGATCCAACTATATTGAAGTTTAAGTCATATGCAAATGCTCTAATTCAAAATGGTGTATGCAACACCGTCTTTCTAATCCTACCACTAAAATATGATTTGTGGCTGTTCTTCAGAACATCTGCCTGATTAAACATCCTCAGAAAAAAATGCATGGGATTGTAATAAAGAATCATAAAAACGTTTCTTTTAATCAGTAATTAAGTAGCAATTAAGCATAATTATTACAATTTGTATCTAATTTATAATATTGGGAGAATGAACAGATGTAATTCATCCTCCAGTAGTCAACAGTGCTTGGTTTAAGCAAAGCCAGCTCACACTTCCACTCACATTTGCAACACAAAAAGGACACTGTGGATGGTGAGCAAATGTATCTTCCCCAAGGGGTGGGAATATTCAGCAGTGGGGAAGGAACTGCTCAGTCATTTGAAAGCCTGTGAAAATACCTGTGCAGACAACATTAAGTTTTCCTACTGTCTTCAGCAGATGATAAAAATCTTCAGGTTTTTAACCTCATGAGGAGCTCTCACTTCTGTGTAGCTGGTACAGTAATTGTTCAGTGTTGCAACTACCATTGCAAAACATTACCATAGGCATGCACCTTTTTATATGAAATATTATTAAAATTGGTCAAGTTTCTTTCATGTGGTGGTTGGGGGGAGATCTTCACTAGCAGCCTAGGAAAAATTATGTCGTTTACTGAGTAACTCAGAGAGAAAAAAAGTTTTCATAACAAACTCTAGGTTAATTTTCCTTGGTTTTTCACTTAAGAACTCCATGGTTTTTAAATGCTTAAGAAATGTGCATGATCTTGGACTGCCTGGAAGTGGGCAATCTGACTGCCTTCTGCCATGGCTTTCAGATAAAACTACTGTGAATTTTTCTTTGCTGTCTGACCTTGCTTTAGGTTCATCTGAGATGTACATGGCCTGATGGTAAAACATCAGTCTTCACATATAGCTGATTACCGCAGAGCTATGTTTGTAAAGTTATGTGATAGGGGGGCCATTAAAGCATCTTAGAGAGTTCTCCGGAATCACTCAGTATAGAACAGATACATTTAGAGCCTGGAAGCTTTACCATTTATGTAACAGTAGCAAATTCATACCACCGGCCTCGGCAAAACTGACCTTCTGAATCTGCTTCAACGCGAAGCAAAAAAACTGTACATTTGACGGATCTGGGATGTTCTTCAAGCTCAGAAGTCTGAACTCATACGCCCCATTCTTACTCTGATGCCATACCTGGCTAAGTTGATCCCCTAAGCACTTCTGCTGCTTGGAGAAGAGGATTCCCCAGGGAAAGTGCAAATATGCCCAGAAGGAGCTGGAATAAACTAGTATACTAGTATTGAATCTGATCAGCCTGAATCTAGAATTATTTGGCATTTGAAAATGCAAAAGAACTCGCTGAGAAATTAAAATCTAGTTTGTTCAAACCAGTGTTACTTTGAAGAACCAAATCAGGTCTGCAGTTTTCTCAGTAACAGAAGTCTCACACAGTTTGTGGATCTGTAAATTGAAGATCTAATGGATTTCTAAGCCCTTAATTAACAATGTAAGTCTGTTAAGAAGATTCTTATATAGCAAAAACTTTACGGTTTTAAACTGAAGTCAATGGTTTACCGATGGAATGTACCATTAAGACCTAGCCATTTGAAAGTGGTAATAAGGAGACAGATGCATATTCAAATGTTTATCTCTTTAATGTTCCAAAACCTAATCTCTTAAATGAGCGTAATCAGAAAAGAAGCATTCTAATTCTCTTTTAGGGAAGAGAAGGCGCCAGAGATCAAGTGATAACTGGGCTGTGAGTAAAGCCATTCTCATGAAACTCTGACTGGGTTTGAACCCAAATTGGAGAGGTTTTTTTAGGTATTGTGTTGGCCAGAATTCAAAGAGAAGACAAACTTCTGCTTTCAGGGCACAAAACCAAACTGTGGGCAACCTTCATATTAAAAATAAATTTTTTTTTTAAAATTTTTAAAAAAACCAACTTTACAAAAATGTCAGGCTTGCTGATTTTGCTTTGGCTTACACAAAGATCTTTCTCACACACCTATACCTTGAAGCTAAAACAACAATAAGGTTGTGAAGTTAGTAACTCAAAAGGTAGAAAGTGCCAGACATGAGGTTACATATGCAACCCAAATTCAGTTCCTTAGGTGAACTCATGATTAGACATGCTTTAATCACATGGCCACATACATTTTTTCCACAAGACAAAGACCGTGTAAGCCTGACAATTTAGAGGAGCAAAGCATAACATTATGCACTGTGTTGGACAGTCATGACAGAAGAGAATTACCAGGTCTGTATGGCAAGAAATGGGTTGAGAGACCCAGCTCTGCCCAGGGCACTGGAGGTGGGAAGCTGTGAAATGCCCTGCTGCCATGTCAACATGTCCCTCCCCCTGCACAGACGCATGAGGAGAAATGGAGCAAGGGAGGTAGCAGGCTGGGCCTGCAGCAGCATGGCCTGCTGCACACCACCAAGGAGATTACTGTGAAAAGAGGCAGACTGCAGCCAAGTCTGTTCCTTGGCTGCAGTCTATGACCCATTTTGTTTTCTCTGACAATCTGGTTCACAAGTACACTACTGGCAAAGTTGTGGTGGGTTTTGGTGAGGTTTTGGTGACTTGGTTTGGGGTTTTTGGTGGTTCTAGCATTTGCTGGCAGTTCCATGGCTTTTGTCATCTGTCTACATATTTCTTTGTTTAGCCTTGTGCCTATGAAACTTCACACCTAGATCTAGTTATCTTTGCTTTTTAAGCACTCAACAGTAGTCGCAATCTTGTAAGCAAGCACAGACTCATGTAGGCCTGAAGTGTTCTAAATAAAAGACCTACAAATAATTGTTACAACTAATCACCTCCTGTCTGAAAATGCCCTGGCACCTTCTGAACCGCAGTGGGTATTACAGATATTTGGGTTGACACCCACAATCACTTCAATGTGCAGGCATTGACTTCTTGAGCCCAAGTCAAGTCCCTGCATTAAGGATGGCAGGAGGAAGCCCAGACAGAGGCTCTCATCTCCCAGATAATAGCAGGAGACTAGGCCAGACCGACTTTAATCTCGTCCCTCGAACTATAATTTATCCCTTTCTACTGCCAGTGAGGCACCTGGCAGGGGGAGCCCGATTCCTCCGACCAAGCTCCCCTGCAGAGCGGTCGTTTCGCTGGCGGGGCGACGCGGGATCTGCTGGGATGGCCTGTCAGGCATCAGGGCGGGACCCGTGCCCTTGCCCGCCGCCCGCACTCGCAGGACAGAACTCGAGGGACCGCGGGAACCGGGCAGGCTGCTGAGACCGGAGCAGCTGCAGCCANGGTTCCCGCCGCCCGCCCGGCGCCAGCCCCGTGGGGCCCGGGAAGTCCCCTCAGGAGTGCCGCTCCCCCCCGGCCCCGGCACCTTGGCCGCCCCCGGGTCCCGGCGAGGGACGCCGGGAAGGCAGGCCGTGGATCCCCCGAGGGCTGCCCGCTCCGCACGCTGCCCCCTCCCTGAGGGGCCGCAGCCCGGAGCCCCGCGCTGCCCTGGCGGCCCGGAACGGGCTCGGCTGGGAGCGGACCGGGGGATGCAGCCCCAGGGGTCCCAGCACGGCCGGGGCTCCCGCGGGAGGGTCGCAGAGCCCTCGCATCGCCACCGCGGCACGGAGGGCACGGCGCTGCCCAGGAGGATGGCGGGGCCGCTGCCCCGGGCGGGGGAAGAGCTGGGCACGGCTGGACCCTCGGATTCCCGCGTTTAGCCTAATCTAATAGCAGCAGTGATTAGAGTTTATTATTATTTGCGCGCTGATCTTTTCAGCTGAAGGGAGATTTAAAAATCAATAGTAAAGTCGCATGCCTGACTGCTTGGACACTTATGGAAACGCTGTTGGCCAAGGCCAATAAATCAATCCTCTTTCTTCAGTTCTGTTTGTTTCTTTTCCACTTCCAGAATTTTCTTCCTTGCAAAAGGGAACCCACATCTAACAAGATGCCACTTTGAAATACTTGAAGCCAACATGCTAATTATAGATTAATAGGAGGTGACACTGTTGAAGTGACATAGTGAAAAAAATCCAAGCTGATCAAATATAGTATGTCATCAAACGTATTATGGTCGCTTAAAATCCTATGTTTAAGAAAAGGCTGCATAATCTTCTCGACCCCATGACTCACTGGCACTGGCTTTTACTCAGAGAAGTGAAGTTAGAAGTCACTTCAAGTTATTTTGTGGTAACCGAGCTCTCAGACCTCTGAGAGTTTTTACAGCCCCAGTCAAAGTATGTCCAATATTTCCAGCCTGACACAGCAGCAGCCTACAGATGGAACAAGTAAATAAAATGGAAGTGTTTAACAGGCTTCACACGTTTCATTTATTTGGATTTGAGCTGAGGAGCTGAGCTGAGCCTTGAATCACCAGCGAAGGGAGAGCATAATTACTTGTCATTATATTCATTCCAATTTATAAATAATGTTTCTGGCTTTATTTTATTCAATGCTTAATTTAAAAATAATGATTAAATATTAGCCCTTGGGCTGTGTGCTGGATTATAGCCAGATGCGTTATTACTTCTCCTTGGGACTCCGGAAATATCTAAATGGACTAGGAGGAAAAATGAAGATTTCCCACATAGCAATTAGTTATGATGCAAGGACAGTGCTATAACTTAAGAATGGATTTTAATTGTTTTAAAACGACAAGGTATTTTGCGAAAACCAACAAATAAATGTCGGGAGAAATCCCATTTTCTGTAAGGTTGTGGTGCATGTCCTTGCTATCCACGCAGAGGAATACACAGCACCGCGTTTCTGGGTCTGCCTGTATATACACACGTGTAAGGAAATCGTGAGTGCCTGCATTTCTGCACATACACGTAAATTTCTCTAATATGTTTATATGTTCAGTGGCTGGAACAGCAGCAAAATAAGTGTTCCCTGATTTGGAGCACCTCCCAGGTGCTGCAAACACTGATGAACTAAAATCCTTATGTAGAAAATGAATAGGTCCCTCACGCGTACACACATACACACCTAAAAAAATTAAATAAATAAAAAGGACAGAGAAAGGAAGGAAAAGAGAAAGAAAAGAGAGGAGAGGGGAACTCGATTCATTCTCATTTGTTTATCTCTAGATTTCCCCCCCTTTCTGCAAATTCATTTGAATAGCTTTCAAGCTGCAAAATGGAAATGTGGCTCCTGCCCTCTATTTCAGCAGCAGCGTCCTGGCAACAGAGCAATTTTCTATCATCAAGGATAAATGGCATCGAACAGAACATTCTGATAAAAAAGAAAAAAAGCTTTAGCCCAAGAAGCCCATGATTGCTGCCCTTCCTGTCTATCATCCCTTTACAAAATCCTCTCCTCCAAACCTGAGCTGCATGCTGTCAGAGCTAATAATGTCTTCTAAAGAAAAGGGGAAGAAACAGCATTCATGCACAATGTTCCCATTTATTATATAGAGTGCTTATTTAAAAATTGCAAATATCTTTGTTTGGTTCACTGCAAATTAAAACCAAGATGTAGGAAGTTACACGATGCAACAATTATTCATGTCACATCAGAGCATCAAACCCTCATATCTGGCTTTTCTATTGGTTAATGTGAGTGTGTGTGTGTGCGTGTGCATGCGTTGTGTGTATGTGTGCAATGCAGGGAATATCCCTTGTTGTGAAAATAAAAACCACTTCAGGTAAGTCTGTGTTTTGTTGTTTTAGAGCAAGCGGGGGGGAAAGTCATTACCGATCCGAAGTAGGCAGTGTGTATGTGTATCTTTGCCTTTCCACGGGGGTTCAGCCCCAGGACCCGTGCGAAGCCTGTCAGGAGGGCTGCAGTGGGAGCGGGGTGCTTCGCTGGGTTAGCGGGCTCTCTCGGTGCACCCGTGCCGGAGCCGCCGCTCAGCCCCAGCCCTCGCCCCCCGCAGCTCCCCGCAAACTGGCGCTCTCGCTGGGTGCCAGCGCCGGGACTCGCCGCTGTCCGGCTGCGAGAGGTCCCTCGGTAACAACCACAGCTGCAGCAACAGCTCATGAGAGCGGAGCTGAGGCGTTCAGAGAGTACTTTGGGCAGGGCGTGGGGGGTGTTTACCCTGTACGGAGCTGCGGTCCGAGCCTCCGCCGGCCCTGCCCGGGGAGCGGGGGCGGTGTGGGCAGTACGGACGGACGCACCGTAAGGTGCCACAGGCCGGGGAGAGGGAAGGGACGGCGGAACAGAACGGGCACGGCCCGAGTGCCGGAGGCAGCACCGGGCAGGGAGAGGAGGGCAGGGGCGAGGCCGCGCCGGTTGGCAGGTGAGGACAGCCCCATCGGGAGGACTGAAAGCAACCCGTCGGGCGGGATGGCTTCAAAGGCGACTTCGCCGCCTCGGCGCGGGGACGCGAGGCCTCGGCGGGCGGGCTGCGGGCCGGCAGAGCGGCGAGCCCGGGGCCGCTGCAGCCGCCCTCGGGNCGCCGGGCCCCGAGTCTCCTGGAGGGAGCAGGGGGCGGGTTTCTTTCTGCGGGGGCACCCGGCCGAGGCCCCGGGCATCGCCTTCGCAGGGCGGCTCTGGGCTGCCCGGTGGCCGCCGGTGCCCTCGACGTGCGCACAGGGACAAGGGCGCGCCGCTCTCCCGCCGCACCCGCAGCTCTTCTTCCCTCGGGGAAGTTAGCTCGGTCTGGCCACCCGCGGCTGTCCGCTCGCCGCGCCCAGCCTAACAACCCAAAACCACAAACGAACCGACACACAACCCCCCAAACCCCCCATTTGAAAAGCTGGGGTCGGGTCTCACGCCGGCGACCTGGATTTAGTCCTTTCCTCACTCTTACACACCTAGGCTGCAACGCTACAGTGACTCTTGCTTTGCCCGATGGACAAAGCAGCTAGTCAGAGCCTTTGAAGTGTAGATCGGTGTCCCGAAAACTTGTGTAAAACTTATTTTATTCACGGGCCACAGGTCACTAGACCAAAAAAAAAATTAAAATTAAAATCCGAAGGCAGAAAGAATGAATAATTGCCCCCACTTTTAACTGTATATATATGCACAGAAAATTAACATTAAAATATCTTAAACAGGTCGAAGTCCATGGCAGACCTCTTGCCCTGCTCTGGCTGAGGGCTGCAGGCAGGCCATTTGATTTATTTTCATTTTCAAAGGAATGGAGAAAGTCGTCCGATTAGCAGTGGTATTATTATAATCTCCATTCTTAAACCTTGAAAGACCCTCGTAAACAATCGGCTCCTTCTCGCAGCCCGGTTCCCATCGCCGCTTGGTAATGACTGGAAGATTAATGACGCTTTTTTAGCAACACCTGTCTTTTTAAGCTGTCGACACAACCAATTAATACTTTTAATTACCACTACAAGGAAACTAACCAGAACCTTTCTGATTTCACTTCACCGCTGAATTTTATCCCCTCTGAAACGAAGCAGCCCCAACTCGAGACAGGGCGGCCGCGGGGGACGACTCGTTTTGCTGTGGGTTTATTTTGCTTCGGGCTGGATAGGGAGATGATTTATTTAGGGGGAAAATTTGTTTTGGGTTTATTTCGCTTCTCTTTCCCCCGTTTCATTGGAAGAAAACAAAAGTGCTTGCTGACAGGACCCCGGAGCGCACAAGTCCCTTGGCTCCCCGAGAACCTTCCTTTCGCACCAGCCGCCCCGGGGACGGCGAGGGAAAGGCTGGAGGCAGCAAGCACCCGNGGGGGGGGCGATTCGTCTCTCGCGGAATTCAGGGCAGTTTTAGCAGTCATTTCAACGAAAGAGCTAGTGCCCCGTCGATGGAGTCGGGGAGGACAGGGGCACTCGGCATCTGAGCCCCACAGACCGGGGAATGTCGAGCTGAGCCCCGCTCTCACCTCGGGCCTGGACTACTCCTTTCCTGCACCCCCATTTCCTGGGGGACCCCTGATCTTCATCTCAATAACCCAACAGGAGATGGGGCAAAAACTTGAACACAAAGGGTGTTTGTCGTTCAAACGGTATGAGTGCGATAAAAAGTTCACAGATGCCCGTGAACCGTGCCGGCAGGGCGCCATCCCCTCTCTCTCCAGAGATCCCCCTTTAGTCCCCTTTAGGGTGTGTGGGTCTGCATGACCGCTTCCCGACCAGCCCAAAGTGCTAGGAAATGGGGCTGCCACAGGACCACCGACCTTATCCTGGGGGGATTACACAGGGTGTTATCAAACCTTGTCTCCACACACGTATTTCCCCAGGCGACATGAAGTGGGCAGCAGCGTGTGGAAATGAAGTGGGAGCACCCAAGTCGGGATGCTTAACGCCGGCCCATCCTTGGTGGGTTTTTCCCTCTCCTCCCAGCCCCCAGCTAGTTCATGTGAATTGCTGGGAGTTCCTCCGACCGAAGGTAGGGAGCTGAAAAGCAGAAAGTGGTGGTGTTTGGGTTAAACAGACACCTCTCAGCCTGGTAAAACACCCCGTGCCTGCTCTCCTTTGTGTTATCTCTCATGCTGCCCAGGCCTTGCAGCGTTATGCCGTAGAGGCGATGTCCCACGTTAAAACAATATGAATTCGCAGACGGATCCTGAATATGAATGAGGTATGTGGTCGTAGGACTGCTTTGAAGCCGTGCTTCTCCGAATATGGCTTTAATTAAATGTCTTCCGGCTCTAAAAGATTACATGTTGTGCAAAATATATCCTAGCATGAAATTTACTTCCACGATACGAAATTAGGTTACTTATAAATGTCTTCATTTAAAAAAGAGTATCGCTTCTCCTCGTTCTGTTTTCTGTTTTGTTGAACAGAGATCTCCAACGAGGAAAGAGGGTTGGGATAATATATTTATAGAGGCACGTGTAATAAAACCTGCCAGAAGCGGAGTGGGTGAGGGCTGCTTGCTCAAATGTAGACAATTCACAAAACAGGCAAGTTAATCCAGATCTGATTTGTTTCAGATCCTGCTGTCAGAACCCCGGAATACCTCCCGCGCCTCACGCCGCAGATACCTAACGTGCTCTTACCGCCCACGTCACCCAGCGTCCCTTCCTCCTGCGTTTATTCCGTAAGAGGGCTGGTCGGGGGGAGAGGGGTCAGGGCAAACAGGTGGAGAAAGGTGACGATCTCAACTCGCAAAAAATTATAATAATTCTTGCGGAATGGAAGATACGTCGTGGTCACGCTAGGATCAGTCAGTCGGGCAAAGCAGTTTCACTCTGCCAGTGAAACCGCACTCAGTGTCAACAGCTGTCCCGCTCCGGACGGTGGATGCGGGCGGAATTCAGGTTGCTGGAGGCGATGCTCTGTTTGTATGTATCTCTTTACGCCTTCAGATATGGGACCTCACCTAGCTAAGTTTCTATAGAGAGATCAGATAGTGCATCCCTCCGGATTATCTTTCTAAATTAACTTTTAGATTTGTTTTTATAGTCCGTTGAGACCCTGACAAAAGAGGCTGTAGCTAGATACAGATGCAAGATAAACGCATAAAGCGAGCTCATTACACGGGAATAAGTGAAGAACTCTCCTTGCAATCTACTCTAGATAACGAGTCTGCCCGAAGAAACAAGTAAAGCAGAGATATTTACTTCTTTTCCTAATAAATAAACCTCAATAACTGCATTGACTTTGCGCGGTGTTTACTACATTTCCATTCATTGCTTGGGTAAATGCATCCCTAAAGGCAGAGTAAATAATTGCACTGATCTCAACAAGGGAAATGTGTAGACATTTGAAGTGTACTAAAAATAAACGAAGGCAAAGAGACTGAAGAGAGAGGACACCGCGCTCGTTTGCCGTAATTAAAGCCTCTGCTTTCTCTCGCCGGAATCCGAGACTTCCACAGCGCAGCCGGGGTGACACGTTCCCCGCTGGAGTCACCGGCTCAGCACACGAGTGGCCATGGGGAGCCGGGGCTGAACCCGGCGTGTCTGAGCTCGGGAGGGCTCGGCGCGGCTCTTGGCTCGGGGGTGAGACTGGCCGCTACCGCAGGAGAAATTGCAGCCTCTCTGATGACTTAAAAGAGCCTCGAGTTTCCACTCTCCTCTGAGCCGTTCCAAGATGGGCACTTAAGAGTGGCGGTGGGTTGGGGTTTTTTTGTTTTGTTTTGTTTTTATTTTTTAATTGAAGTTCATCTTCTGCCAGATAAAGGCTTTTTATTTATTTTTTCTTCTTTCATTTCAAAAGAAAACAAAAAACAACATAAGTCCCCGCTAAAACAAACATCTGCTTCAGCAACACCCGGGCAGGCGGGGACGCCTGCCAAGTGAAAGCCTCCCAGGCGGCGGTCTACAAACCTGCGGCTGCGTTCGGGGAAGTCCCCTGACCCTCGGAGGGGAAGCTCCCCCCACGCCGCTGCCACGTAAGGCTCCCAGCGGAGGGGCGAAGGAGGCAAAGCCACCCGCTCAGTCTCTTTACGGGGATCGCGTCTACCGAGGCCAGGCTCGCCGTATGGGCAGAGGGCGAGAGACCTGTTCGCGGGATTTCGGGGAAGGCGGTGTGGCTGCACACCTGACCAGGTGCGGGGAGAAGCGGGCGGCCAGGGCCTCCGCGGGGGTTCCGTCCTCCAGCTGAGCAGCTACTCGCTTGAAACCTAATTGCATTTTAAAGCAGGTATGCACCCCCCCTACATACACACATACCCCCCATCAGGGACAACAACCAACGACAACAACACAACAAAACATTAACCAAACAAAAAGCCCCAGTCTGCGACCCTCTGCAGAGCCACACATTGAATGAATCTGTCTGTAAGGTTTTAATCACAGCCAAGGCTTCGCTACAAATCTGTACAAGAGACAGTGGCTGGTTCCCTCTGGATCTTTCCCCTTCTGACTTGTATTATTTTGACCCAGGCTACAATATAGAGAGTGGCGTGTGTGATCCATCTGCAAGGCTGGGCTGGGGTTTACCCCCCCTCCGCTTCCCTGCCACTTCCTTCACACTCGCGGTATGGAAAGCCATTGACGCCTGCTTGTCTGTTATAATGTCAGTGGGTTGAAATCCAGAGGAGCCTCTGCTCCGCTCTTGCTCTCGCGCTGGCAGCGCTCAAATTCCGCAGTCTCTCCTTAAAATGGCTCGCTTCCAGCTTGAGGAGGTGACCTCCTTTTGCGGGTGCCTTTCCTCACCACTCAGCTGCTATTAAGACGATGGCAATATGACATACTGGCAGAAGGAGAGGAGGACGTGTGTTTTGGGGTAAACAGGCTTGAGAGACCGGGGGAAAAAAATGTCTTCGGAAGATGCAAGGAGAGATATTTTGCTGAGCTTCTGGGAGCTTTAAATAAAGTGGGCAGAGCTGCCAGGGCAGGACAGCGGCTGCCGAGCCGTGCCGGGCAGCTGTTTCGCGCACCAGCGTCGTGCGGCCGCGGACACCCGCGG
>VZRM01006404.1:311708-338036 GCA_013397955.1 Grantiella picta | reverse complement strand
GGCGCTGTGTCCCGGCCGGTGCCCGCCGGCCGCCCCGCCCTGCCCCGCTCCCGGCTCGGGAGTACCCCCACCGGCTGAACCCTTCTCCCGGGTTCACAGCGGGCTCTCCGTCCCCTCTCGCTCGGCAGCGCTTTGTTTCCGGCCAACGAGAGAAATATTTCGGATGAGCCTCTCAGACTTTTGGATAAAATCTTGCAATTGTTCGGAGAAAATCTTTTACTTTCTGGATAAAATATTCTCGCTTGGGTACCGAGTTTTTGCTGGAAACTTTATTTGCATGGAAATTGCTGGCAAAGAATGAAAGGAAATTTTTTCCCTTCCTTAAAAAAAAAGCCCCAAACAGCCCTCCGCAGTGGAAACACGGATTAACTCTTGTTTTACAGCATCAGAAAATGGTGATTGCCATTCAAAAACTTCAACAACTGAGGACTTTCCTCATGTTAGACTTAGGATAGGACTTGTTTACCTAGGGGAATATTTTCAGAATGCAGAGGCAAAGGGACTGAAAGTACTTGTATTCTCACCTAAGGCCAAAAAAAAAAAAAAATCTGCTTCAAAATAAAAGGTCTTGTAATTTTCAGTATGGGGAAAATGCTATTGGGAACCCAATGGAGAGGGCTAGTGAACTGCCCAGAAGGATGTTCACACAACAGTGATAAAGGGAGAAATGCAGGAAAGGATTTTGAAAAGCAGCAATTAGAAGCAGGGGAGGAGAAATAAACCTGACAGAAAACTCAGGGAAGGCGTCTAAGACTTTTTGCTCATATTTCAGCAGCTTTCTGAAGAGCCTTCGGCTTTGGGTACAGCTGGTTCAGGGAGAGGAAAATGGGCATGTCTCCTCTTAAACACAACACGCTCTGCTTTGGGGAACTTAAGTCACTCCTGAAGGAAAGGATGTTTGTGTTCTGGTGAAGGTCACCATTTGTGGTGGATGAAAGGATGCACACACATATGAACTTGGGATCAAAGCCTGTCTGGTCCCCCAAACACTGATGCAGGCATTGTTTCAGCCCTCCATCCAAAAGCATCCACTAGGCTCTGGTAATTTCACAGCCCTGGAACAATCTTTTCTCTTCCAGTTTCTTGTGCATACCCAAGAGATGCTGGGCCTCCAGTTAATGAAGCAAACCTGTCACTTTGGCATTTCCATAGCTGATGGACTCACTGCCAGGCTTGGCCACCGACTGGGCTCAGCTGGCCTCGCTTGTCCAGCCTGTAAACTGCACAGCGCATAAAAACCATGACATACAATGTTAGGAATTAAAATTTGCTTTTTAGGGCAAACTGTGACTGTCTCTTTCAATTGCCAAAGATCCTGACATGAGAAGCTTACATTTGCACCTATTTCTCCCAGATTGCACCAACATGAGTGAAGAGAGGAGCTAGGACTTCTTGTTAAGGTCAGCTGTAGCAGACTGAGCTGAATGTGGGGGACAAGATGATGTTAAGAGATTCCTGGAGACACATCCTGCCTGCATTCCCCCTTCCCTCCTTTCTCAGGGCATGCCTTCTGGAGTTGCTGAGGGGTTGCTTAGCTGTGTCTCAATGCATCACAACCTTCCCAAGGCAGGGCATTGCCTCATAGTCCCAGTCAAGTCATGGTCTGCCCCTCCAGAAAGGGAAATATTTAATGAACCCAACCGTTCCTTTACCTTTTGGGGCTCTGTCCACATGAGCTCATGGGGCAGATGGGGAACTCCCATTATTCTTCCATTCATGGGCTCAACATGGATGTGACCCATCGCAACAAATGTGGAGATCTGCTTTGGGCTGGGCGGGATGTTTCAAGAGAAGCCTGTCCTAGTCTTTTTTTCCTGTTTCCAGCCCATGTGCTTCCATTGCAATGTTACACTGGGCTTTTTCTAAGGTTGTGGAGAACAGCAGAGAAACGTCATCAGAAAACCCAACTTCTCCCAAAGGAGTTGTTCTTCTACCTGCCTGCTGCTCAGGTAGCTGGGTTTTGTTATTCCAATAACTGTAGGTGCTTCAACTGATGTGAGGCCCAGTGGCTTCCAAGAAAGCCAAGACACAAACCAGAGGGAGCCCTCTCCAGATCTGCAGTTTGGGTCAGAAGTGAGAGCTGCAGAAACATGGCTCCCTGCTCAGTCACCCCAAATTTCCGTAACAGATGTTTGAGCATGGATCTGGAGCTGCATGGGCAAAGCTGCTGCTGGAGCTGCTGCTCTGATGCAGAGCATGAGCCAGCACCACTGGAGAGCTGCATGCAAAATCTCTCTTTGCCAGAATCACCGCAGGGAAAAAATATTGACTCCTGCTGCCCTTGCTGCCCAGCAGTGGTGCCACAGGGAGGGCACTGCAGACGTCTGGCATGGCAGACAGTGATGGCAGTGACATACTGGGCAGGGCCTCCAACCAAGGGCAGAGGAGGAAAGAACCTCAGCTGTGGCAGCAGGAGGGGCAGGCATGAACGACTTCAGGAAATTCAGCATCCTGGATGAGTGGGCAGCTGGGCTGGATGTCTGTAATGATCTTTTCAGGCCTTAAAATTTATTGCTGTAGCTTTTAGCTCCGGGTAGCCAAAGGCAGTTGCTCCTCGAGGAAGAGGAGTTGATTCATCTCCAGCACAGGCATTCACTCTGCTTATTCTCTCTTGCCTGTCACATCTCCTTCAGCTGTAACTCACTTGTTGGCCTCTCAGATAGGAACAGGGTTGCTGCCTCTCTGCAGGACTTCAGATGTGAGATAAATCCCTTTGCATCCCAATGCCACAGGAATGCTTTCCTAGATCTCTGACATCCCTGTTAAAAGATGACCGGTCAAAGAATTTGAGGCACAGCTCTTCAGGCCCTTTGGTATGTTTTCAGCAGGGCAGGGCAGGGCAGGGCTGCTGGCTGAGGGGCTCAGGGCCTCCAGGCCCTTGTGGATTTTAACGTACAAATCTCAGGAATTAAGCTTACAGTTTTTCTTTTGCTCTTTTTATAATGATCTAATATGTTGTTTTCCGACAGAGGTCAGCCAAACTTTCATAATTTTGAAGGATTTGCAGATGATGGCAGCCTTAGGAAAAACTCTCAAAACCTCCTGCTTAGCTAATGCTAGTGTGAGGTTAGTGTGCCTGTGCAATCAGCCTGAGTCAGGCAGAGTTAAACCATACAAATCCATGAAGAAATTAACAACAGCAATTAAATGGCTTGAGCAGTGAATATGAGAAGGGACACTGAACAAGGGACAAGGACACTTTGCAGGTTAAAGATCAAAGCGGCAAACGCACCTCTCTTGTCATATGGTTCTGTCCTTATTGTTTACAGGGGTCTGCCTGGCCTTGCCTATAAAGTTTATCAATATATACTCACCAACAGTACATACTCAAGCTAGTAGTAGAATCTATCTACAAAACGACTTAATAACTTCCATCTGTCATAAAACCCACTTCATGTTCAGTTCTTCAGTTATAGCTTTGCCTTGTTAATAAAACCTTAAAAGTAAATATATGCTTGGCTTTCCCCATGTAATTCCAGGGCTGTATTATTTTGTCTCCTGTCTTAGGTTTTATGTCCTTCACTAAAACGTACACTACCATAATTCAAACTTGGTCTCCTAAAAGTTCCCTGTGCAGTACAGGGCAACCTTTTCCTCTCTCATCTTCCACAATCCAGTCTGCAGCTGTAGGCAGCCCTGCAGGGAAGCTGGATGTCACTGGCTGCGTTGTCAGTGCTGTCTCTTCAAGGGCCTGTGTAGGGTCACCACCATATTTATAAGCATAGAGGAAAAGACTCTTCTTTTTCTGGTATCCATGTTTGAATTAGGTCTTTGTGCTTGAAAGAGGGCCTGCTTCAAGAAACATCAAGATGCTCTGCTTTAAGATTCATTTCACTTTCCTGTGAAGATCTTAATTTTTTTGAAAAATAGAGGTTATTCTCTTCTTCAGCTCAGATTTCATCATCACAATGTTCTTTAGTCAGTCACTGAAAAATAGCTCTTGGGGCTGTATTATTTGTGCTTCTGCAAGCCTGCTAGTTCTTTTATTATTAAGAAAATGCCTTGGTTTGGGAATGAGAAATAAGGTGGTTTTCTTCAGAGACAGATTTTGAATATGCAGGCACATATTTTGAGGAAAAGTATCACCTGGGTGGATACCACAGAAGGAAAAGAATTTTCATTAAAGACATTTAAGTGAAAATACATTTGGATTAGAAATAAGACAAGTTTTACAATTTTTCTTTCTTCTTTCAAAAAGGGTAAATTAATCTTTGAAAAATGTATAAAAGTTATGGTGGCTTCTGCATGACTCATCATACTTTTTCATGAAGATGCCTGCTTTTTGAAGTGAGACCTTTGGATCAAGCAGGACAAGAAAGAAAGATGGAAACATGACCAAATGAGGCTTTATGGCTCATGCAATGCAGGAAACCAGAGCAAATGATTGCTGTGCTCCCTTCTGGCTTTCGAATATTTTTGTCAGTTTCATAAAAAGTTCTACTTTTTCCTCACATGCTGCCAAATAATGTTGCATCACCCTGATTTCAGAATTACTATGTATTAGAAATGGTGTGGGCATAACCATGCCAGGCTTTGGGACTTTTCATCACTTGAAAGACCAGCAGTTAACCCCATAGCTTTTTAAAACAAGGAGTGCATGGCCACATCTCCCTTTTCCCTGATCGCCATGGGGAACCCACCTGACACAAACCACCAACATGACCTATGTCCTGCCAAAACCAATAGAAAGGGTTTCCACTGACTTCAGTGGGAGTAGATGGAAGTTTTGTGTGCCCACGTTCCCTCTCCCGGTTCAGTACCCAGAGCCACAGAGCTGTAGTCTCTGCCTCAGCCTATTCATTGCATCACTCGTGCTTTGGAAGCTCTCAGTTGTCCTCTTTTTCCATCCCACTTTGCTGGAGGACTCCACTGTGATGGGTTGGACATAAAATCTTTTCCTCCTCTGGCGCTTGTTACCGAATTTAGGCAGCTAAGAAAACCTCCTCATGTTCGCTGTTGCTCTTTGCCTTGGTGAACTTGTGGTCTGGAGAAGGAACGGATAGACTGAAGAGCAGAGAAAGCCATTGCCCTTAAGCCTATCCTCAGCCTTTCTGCTGTGTTATAAAAAAGATGGCAATTATCCTCTCTGGCTTTGGAAAAGAAGCTAGATAAAATGCAGAGATTATGAAGGGAAGCAGTCATATTAAAACAATTCTGGGCAACGAAATAATAGTTGTGGGTGGAGTGAAAGGATGGTACAGTGTCATCTAAAGGTGCACTGGTGCCCGTGTGAGTCTTTCCAGCCACAGTCAAAAGAACTTTGTGCAGCCCTTTGTTTGCTTACACATTGTGATATAAAAGGTGAAATCTTCCACTAACTGAAGTGACCAGGATGCCATTAGTGTTATTTTACACAGGATTTCAGGGGAGATGGCTTCAGGTGTTTGTGCACAGGGCTTGGACTAAGGATCTCCATCAAATCTAACTCTTTTCTCAGTGAAGTAATTGGTGATGTTGCAGCTTGAATGGAGCAGAGCTCCATACTGAGGCCTTCACATTTAATCTTTTCTCACTAGGATTTCAGAAACTAATAGAGTGTTAACAAAAGAGAGAGAATCACATTTTTCTGCACATTTTGTTTTTGTAATTGTAATATTATAGTGCTGTTTACTCAACCAATATAAGCCCAGTGTTCTTGGCAAATACTTACAATGTGTGTGCTCTGAATTTATTCTTTGCAAAGCAGACTTTACACTCCACAGATGAAAACGCTTCAGCCTCATTTAAATAGGAAATAAAAGGGATTGCATTACTCTATTTCTTTGCAAGCTGAAAAAAAAGGCATTGTCCTCTTTCAGAGTTCAGATTTCATTTTCTTCAAATGAAGTTGCGATGGTTAGATTTACAAAACCGCTATTATTTTTTTTTCCACAGATCTGCAAATTTCCTATCTTTAAAGTGTTTGCACAGAGTCAAAAAGAAAACAATAGAAACACAAATCTTCAAGCTGGCATGAAAAATGGCAAGAACATGATTTGAACACTTCTTAATACCAGTGTAACTAAGAGATTACTTTTAAATTATGTTTCTCTGAAAAATTCTGTACTTTATTTATGAGGGCAAAACAGACTGTAAAGTAGAGAAGATATTTCTGAAGATTTTCTTGACTGTTAAAGCTACATCTGAAGACATAGACATGGAATAGAAATCCATAGACCAAACTAGTATTGTGTTTTACACTTTGGCATTTTTGCAAGCTTCTGTAATTATGTCTTTTTAGTACATTAAAACAAACAGCAAGGAAATGGAAAAGAATTCTTCCACAGCTGTGTTTACTACCTTAAATATGTTTTTTTTCCTCAACCAGGCAACCAGTCTGAGATAAGAGGTTTCCCTGCTGTGTAACACAGCATAATCAGAAGCACACACAGCACCTACCTGGAGTATTCCAACACACAAGCATAGTGGAAAATTAAAGAAATATAATGGAAAAGTCAATGTATTCTTCCAATGAGACATAGCAATAGACGTACTTTAAAAATACATGAATGTACATAAGATTTTGGAGAATTTTTTTGAGTGAAAATTCTGTTTATACAAGGCGGAAAAAGAAATCCAAACTTTCTTGAAGAAATTAAAATTTTAATTGAAAGAATTTGAAACATATCCCCATTTTACCACAATATGAATCATGAATTTCCACTTTCTTTGCTACTTTGGGGTATGTATTTTACAAAAATGAAAGCCGAATGAGCTACTCCTAGTACAATGAAAATATTTTGTCAAAATTGCAAATATCTGAAAAACGGGTTTTAGTTGAAATCAGCAGAACTTTCAGAGATTTCCTAGAGAGTTTTAATCTGCTTGAATATCTGTTGAGAAATGAAATTGAAATTTTTCTTACTACCATTTCTGTAGAAGAAATAAGTTGCAAGTTCACTGCTGAAAATTATCTTTACCTTGAAATTATCAATATTGCTTTCTGATTTTCAGCCATTGCTGATATGATATAACCACTTCTCAAAAAGTTCAGACATTTTTAGGTAGGATTATCACTCGATAATTATTCTGAATGCGGTAGGAATCAGAAATTCTGAGAAAATTTTGGGTAATGTAAACCACACATTTTTCCTGACTGAAATGAAAGATTTTATTTCAGCTTCTAGTGTTTCTTTCTTTTTTTTTCTTTTTTGTTTTGTAGAAAGGTAATGAAAGAAATTTTGTAATCACAGAATGAAAATGTGTTGTAAGACATCAACAAGGACTTTTCAGTCCATAGGTTCCATACTATTTTGCCTTTTTTTCCTCTCAGTATGGACAGCTAAAAATAAAAACCTCAGAAATATAGGGATGGAATATTTATGACTAATTAAATTTACAGTTTCTGTTAAAAGACAACCTTGGCTGAAAAAAAGTCATCAGAGCTTATATTGTTTAAATCAAGCACTGGCCAATGAAGCATAAGCCCTGACAGCAGACAGGCACTTAGAAAAGGAGGGCAGGAAGTTGCTAAGGGGTCTGGAGCACCTCCCCTATGAAGACAGGCTGAGCAAGTTGGGGTTGCTCAGCCTGGAGAAGAGAAGGTTGTGTGGGGATCTCACAGAACCTTCCAGTATGTGCAGGGGCCCTGCAGGGAAGCTACAGATGGACTCTCTGTCAGGAACTGCAGTGACAGGTCAGGGAGTAATGGTTCAAACTGATAAAAGGGGACATTTAGGTTAAATAAATGAAAGAAATACTTTAGTGTGAGGGTGGTGAGGCACTGGAACAGGTTGCCCAGAGAAGCTGTGGCTGCCCCATCCCTGGAAGTGTTCAAGGCCAGGTTGGAGGCAGCTTTGAGCAACTTGGTCTAGTGAAAGGTGTCCCTGCCCATGGCAGGGGAATTGGAACTAGAGGATCTCTAAGGTCCATTCCAACCCAAATTATTCTATGATTCTAAAAGTTCTCAGTAGCTGAAATTTTCAAACCTTGTTTGAAGGTTCTGCCCATGAACATTGGGCACAATCTGGTCAGTAACCTTCGTTAACACAGTCTTTGCAGCTTGCCTTATTTTAGCCACATAAAATCCAGGTTTCAAGTCTAGGCCAGTACCCTCAGCTTCAGTTGCTGACATGAAGAAAGATTGGATGTGTCTCAAGGTGGGATCACTCTCTCCTAGGAGAGACATTATGGGACAGCTGTGTGACTGAAACCCTGAACTTCTACCAAGAATATGGTCACTCTCAAGTCTTTAGGATACAAGTGGATGCTAATGTAAGCTAATATAACATGTCAGGAGCACTTTCCAGAAGACCTATAATACAGTCTGAGTATTTAGCACTGTAATGACATCCAATCCAGAGCAACCACCAAGAACCAGCAAATAAAGGTGGTTTTGTTCTGTGTGCACATATTCCCTTAATTTAATGTTTGGCTCTTCAGACTCTTAGTTAAATCCATCCTCTGGCATGAGTGCCACTCCAGACACTATGGACAGGTATTCAGTCACAGGGACAAGTGTAGTGTGGCCTCAGGAGAAGCTGAAGTCAGAATCCTCCAAACAGAAGTGACACAACTCTTTTTAATAATGAAGGTAATTGAACCTCAGACACCATAGCCTAGGCAAATGTAATGGCTAATTCATTAACATCAGCAAATCATATTAAAAATGTTTTGGAGTCAGGCTGCTCCTACTGGTGCCAGGGGAGCTTAATCATGGGCTTTCCCAGAAGCCAAGACAGGTCAGTGCCCAGCTTCTGCAAATTCTCAGCTTATTGTCATGTGCTCTAGACATTGGATGGGACAGGGGTAAGAGCCACCAGATGAACTTTTGTGTCTGTGCTGCAGCAGATGAGGCTGGCTGCTTGCTCTTGCGGTATATTATTTCAGCCTTTACTACATCCTCTGCAGCACCTGGCTCTAAAGAGGACTTTGAGAAGTGTTTAGAAATAGTTTTGGTTATGAGAGAGCTTAGCAAAGTCTGTGTCGCAAACTTAATAAGGTAAATGCAAACTATTCCTGAAACTTAGGAGGTGTGTAACTCAGCCAGTTCACATCCCTGGTGGGCTGGCCTTGGCCAGCATCTTAGTATCCAGTCTGCTGCTCACTCACTTCCCCCACCCAGAAGAAATAGGAAGAGCAGAAAGAGCCAGAAAACTCCTGAGCTGATATAAAGGCAGTTTAATTGGTGAAGAAAAGAATCAAAAACAGCAAGCAAAGCAAAGGCAACCACCCACCACCTCCCATAGGCAGACCAATGCCCAGACAGTTGCTGAACTTGGCCACCTTGGAAGCTAGCTCTGCACCTCTCCTTCTTCTGCCTCAGATTTTATTGCTGAGCATGATGTTACAGGGTAGGGAGGTCACCAGCTGCAAAACATTGAACCTTCCTCAAAGGATGTGTGAATTTCTAGGCACTTGTAACCATTAAAAAGGAGAAAAAATACATATGGGGATACATTTGTCCAACCTGTGATGCCTAGAGAGTTTTTTCTTTATGATGGTGTTGGAGGCATGGGATGTGAGTTTCCTTTAGGAGGATAACTTGATAAGAAGCCTTTTGTTTCTCTTTCTCTTTCCTTTAAAAGAAAAATGACTGTTTATTTACACAAACAATGCAATGAACCTTTCTATTCCCAATTCAGAAGAAACCTGGTGTTGCAATTACTTAAAAACCACTTTCTGCAACACAAAGCACTGTTCTGCTCACTGAGATATTTATAGAGAAAATTAGCACAACTTCTTGATAAATCTACTGGATTAAAAAGTGATGTGGCTGGCAAACACAGTTTCCCTTTTTAGCTGCTTGAGCATTTCTGTCATAACAAACATTGTCCCCCAGTTGTGGCACCCTTTCCTCTCACAAATTTTTGAGGGGTGCTGAAACACAATCTGATATGATTCCCTTTCATTTCTGACACCGTTATATCATTTTATGAATTTGCGCTGACAGCATTTCATTTTGACATCATTATAGCATCTCAACTGACTTTCTACACTGAGTACACCAAGAGATTTTTGTGATGATGCTATACTAAGAACAGTTGGAATAAATAGGTTATTAACATGATTACAAAAAACCTTGCTAAAGATTAATTACTATACATGAACATGAACAGGTTTTCTTGCTTAAATTTTCAGCTGCTGCAAAGTTTCCTGTTCTCTAACTTTTACAAATGGTCAAGAGATTCAAGGTATAGGTAAAGCTACCCTGCAACTGGAAGATGTAGGGCTTGGTGGGTTCAAAGACTGCTACAGCTAGCAAAAGTGGGCACAGCACTTACCAGGAGTCAGGAGCCAGTCCATCATCTTTAGTTCCTTGGAAATCAGGTCCTGAGCTGGGCAGCAAAGTGCCCAGGTGCCTCAATTCCCACTACAGACAGCAGAAGGAACCTAAGGGGGTTTGACCCACCAGTGTCAGACTGGTCTGCTAAGGTGTGATGAGATTTTTTTGGGACCGTGATGGTACCAACTCCAGAGGGAGGCTGGAGAAGTGAAAGGTGTCCCTGCAAGTCCAAGTCTCTGGTCTTGGGATTGTGACTGACAGAGAGTGTAAGAATGAATGTTCAGACTGGGAAGTTTTCTTTAACACCTGAACCCTGCTGCAAAGCCTCCACCTGCACCTGAGCATTCCCAGACTTGGATTTGTTCTAAGCAAGAAAAGACACATAAACTCATGCACAATTACATTGAAAATTATAGAACATTCAAACAGCAGCAGAAGCAAATACAGCAAAACTTAGATTTACCAAAATGTACAATATTCAGAAAGTCTTCATTCATCTCCCTTCTGGAAGTGTGTTCTAACACATGCTCTAATTATGTCATCAACTACTTTTTAAAAAATAAATTGGAACATTTGTGTTGGCGAGGATATTCAAGGCATGCTTAGGAAGTGAGATAGGTCAGTATTTTTAGAGTAATTTTTGAATTAGTGATCTTCTTAACTAGTGCATTTGGTACAACAAGTAGTATCAGTAATTTCTTCATGGTCTTTTGCAGGAGTAGGAATTTTCTGGTTTCTGTAGTATGTAAATGCGTTAACAACCTTGATAATATTTTTCCTAAGGTGAAATGAGATAATGAATAGCATTACCTCCACAGTTTGAGATGGAAAATGAGACAGAGGACACTTACTGGAGTCCAGATTAAAGTCAGCAATTTGGGCTCCCACGTGCATCTCACCACTGTCTCCACCTCTGAGTGGATATCTTCAGGCAGGTAGACAAACAGAGATTTGATTTCTTCTCCTTTACATTTTATGTATGTTTGACACCTTCACACTGCAATGACATAGTAGGTTGCATGAAAAAAATGTGCACCTGAAAGAAGAAAAATTTATGGTGTGCATTTAGTCAGCTAAATCCTCAGATAAATGTTCCAGCAAGCCCTGGGTGCATGGGATAGGGAGCAGGACTGAGAGGAATCAGATGAGGAAGTAGTGAGCTGGGTATACAGCTATTTAAGACAGTGTTGCATATTTCTTATTTGATATTTACATATCAGCTGATGTAGATAAAAAAAAAAATTACCAGGGGGCAGTTCTTAATGATCTTATTAGAATGAGAAATCCCAGGTAAATGTGAAAGTCTGGAGGCACAGCAGCCTGAGACTGCTCTCAGTTGAGTAGAGCAAAGTTTCCTTCAGGTGCTTTGGAAAGCGAGGAGCCATAGCATGTATGACATGAATGTGGAGTGGTGTGTAGGAAATTGGTATGCTACTTGTAGCCTGACCCATAAAATGTTTTGTCACAAAATTATTATTTTGTAAGAGATGACTTTGGAATATTAAGAAAGACTAGTTCTGCCTCATGGATGGCTCTAGTTGCAGGTGAGTTTATCTGTAAGACAGCAGGTGAGGCTTCTGTGATCCTTAAACATGTTCTGTCACCATACAGCCCAGAGGAAACTGCTGTAGTACCTATGGGCCATGCCTGGACCTCTGTCTGCTCATCCGAGTGCAAGGGTTTGGAGCCTATACAGTCCAAGTTACCTCATTTACAGGATCTCTGTATGTACATCATACACCTCATACCCAAACTTGGAAACAGCCACAGTTACCATCCATACTCATGAATGCCACTGGAAGTGTTCAAGGTCAACTTGGATGGGGCTTTGAGCAATGTGATTTAGTGAAAAATGTCTCTGCCTATGGCAGGGGTGTGGATGTGATGATCTTTAAAGGAACCTTTCAACACAAACCTGTCACCTGCCAGTGCAAAAGTCTCCCAGTCCAGGATGTTTTAGACATTTCCATGAGCAAGCAAGAGGGTGAGCCACTCTCCTGATAGCTCCTGTAGGCATTGCAAGGGAAGAACATAGTTTCTCTTGTGCCATCTCAGGTTATTCCTGAGCTAGTGACGCCTGAGCAAACACTCATGAAATGAAGCTTGTCCTTTCAAATCCAAGCCTGTGCCTTTCAGCTGCCTCACCCCAAGACAGATGTGCTGCGCCAGCCTCCAGAAAACCTGATTCATGGCTTCATCCATAGCCCATTGCCAACAAGCAAAAGATTTCCGTTGACTTCACTCAGTTTTGTGGCTGGCCCCTGGGACTCAAAACACATTGCAAAAGGCCAGTTCTCTGCTGAATCTGTCAAGGGTGTCCTGTGTTGTTAGAGCCAGCAGGGCCTTACTGGTTGCTGCCAGCAGGGAATTTGGCCCTCCATGACATTTCCATCATGGATGTTGCAAGATGATGGTTAAAATAAAATGCAAAATGATGTCTCTTGAGTTTTCACTGATAAAAAAAAGTCAGAATTTCTGGAAAACCCTACCTCTGGTACTACTGCCAAGTGTTTGCTTCTCTGTTGCTACCAAGTTTTGACTTCAAATGGAACTTTCTAATTACATCACAAATATTATATCATGCAAATTGGGAAACTGTTAACATAGTCCAGAATAAAATAGTTGAAAAATAACAGACTACAGCCTCTTTTCATTACACCCTGAAGGTCTAAAAATTTCTGAAGTATAAATTCTCAATCCTGAGTATTGAAGAACAGATGACCTCACAGCAGAACAAGCTAGTTGCTTTAAGAAGCTGGCTAATCCATGAGACATTATTCCTTTCTTCTTCTGTTGGCATCTTTTGTAATAGTTTATTAACAATGATTTGTGTCCTGTTGAGTAAGCTGTGTTTGTATAACACCATTGGCACTGTATTAGCTGAAGCCAAGGGTACTCTGGCTAGTCAGTCACAGCTATCAAATGCTTGGAACTTAATTTTCACTCTTTTCTGGCTAAGCATTTTTAACAAATATTTTGCTTCAGGGTAGAGAAAATCCTAAATAGTCAACAGTATTGTTTGCAGGACCAGACAGGCATTTGCAGCCAGATGAATATGTTTGATGTGCTTTTGCGGTGGAAACACAATGACATCTACTGGCCGATGAAGATGGCTGTAAGAGTGTCTACTGGAGGAAAACAGCCCAGATTCGACTCTGCAAGGAAAGGGGATGACACTCTTCTGAGAGGCACGATGACAAATCAGAACAACACCCACAGATATCTCAAGAAATACAATAGAGATTGAAAAACAGAAAATATAAGGCATTTTATTTATGTACCACTTGTTTATTGTTAGTTGAAAAACAAACAAACAAACAACACAAATCCTCTGATGGTGCAAAGGATCATTGTCTCTCTATTGTCCTCAGCAGTGGCTTTCAGAGTTTAAAAAGATGTTAAAGCAACTTACATTGGGTGTAACCAGCTGAAATTCACAAACAAGATCCAGAATGCACAAGTGCCTCCTCTCTTCTTAAAAAAAGATATACATGTAAGCAGGGCTTTCTGATACCCTAAAATGACACAGTCTGCACTGCACTGCTATTAGTGCATTTTTTCTCTTAATATGATGGAATCTCTGTAAGCCTTGTGCAGAAGATTATACCTAATCAACCCCAAATGCATGGTGCTCCAGCAGTACAGTATTTCTCTAGCAAATAGTGTTATTAAAAATAAATAAAGGAGGCAATCAAAACATGTCTGTTTCTGAAACTGTGAATGCTGATGATAGCAATGAGAACAAATTTCCTACCAGCTCACACTTCTTACGTTCAAAGTGTATAATTTTGAAATCCCTTGTCTTCCATCAACTCTGTTCCTATAATTTTTAGTCGTGTTGCCTCAACAAGATGATGCAGTTCAGCAGAACCAGCACCTCTGAAAATCATCGTACTTGCTTTCTAAAATGGGTAGGCTGTGCAATTTACTCAGTGAGCGGCACTGGGTTGGAAATGTTATACAGCTAGACTATCAGTGTAGCATCCAGAAGAGGAGCTGTGTGGAAAAGGCTTTGGCTTCTGTTCATGGAAGCAAATCAATCCAGAACCAAGGAATACAGCACAGACTAGATCCAGACCATGGTTGTATAGGCTTCTAGGTGGTGACAAGGAAACTGAGGCTGTCCAAAATTAATTAATATTGTGCATGGAAGGAAAAGCAGCAAATATGAGCAATGCACTAATGCAGTCACCATAATCCATGGAGACTTGAGTACCATTTCACATTGGATTTAGTGGGAGTCAAGAATCTGCTTGAACTGGAGCAGCATCTTGTATAACATGAGGACTCCAAAGCTCTCTACAATTTTGCATGTCACTCCCTCAGATTTCATCTCTTACAGAGCAGAGGAGGGAATGTGGGCAAAAGGATTTGACCCTAATGTCACAACTCTACTGCTCAACAATGGGCTCTTCACAGCGCTGTTTGCAAGGAAGAAAAGGAAAAGGGAAAAGGGAAATGGCATAACACAAAAAATTAAAAAATGGTAAGGTGTTACATGTTCAGTCTGTGATTATAAAGACCTAAAAATGGCCCTCCTCATAGCAATAAAACAGAAATCTGTGATAAAAGTGGTCTGACCATCAAAATATTGCAGACAGTTCTTAGCAGACCATATACAGCAGATGGTTCCTTCTCTACATTGCATTGCAATTGTACAACTGTGGGCTGGATTTCCCTCTTCAAATGATTTCAGAGTGTCAGAATTGGCATTTGATTGCTGACTGGCAGCATTCAGGATGCAGGGCAAAACAGGACTGTGTATATCTGCGACATGTCATCCTGGATTTTGGTTCTGAAAGGCTACATTGTGTTGAGACAAAAAAAAATAAGCAAGAGCAATGAAACATCTCCCATATTTTTCTGGTATGTGTAACTTCTAGAAACAGGGCTCTTAGGGGATGTGAATTGTCATTTTAAACACAGAGACACCTAGCAATGAGTAAAAAATAATTCAGATGCAGATTTCTGGGCTGCTGTCTGATGCTGCCACACCATCTATGACTTCTGCAAGTTGTCATGTATGTTAATGGTTTTCACACTGCAGGAACTGGAACGCAGCCTGAAAACTGTGTGTCTCATGTCCCTGTACAGTGCTACTATAAACCTTCTGCTTTTTATGCCATGTGTCCATCGGTGTGTTCCTTAATAATTCTGGGTAATAATCAAACACTCTGTGGAGTTATTGTCTTCCTTCATTTGATTTTTACTTACACTTCTCATGAATGTACTTATACAGAACTATTAAAAAATATTTGTTTAGATAATAAAGGGTATGCTTTGGTTTTGTTTTGTTTTGGTTTTTTTTTCCCTTCCAAACCCCAAAAATCTGCTGACTTTCTTGACCAGCCAAGAAGATGTTCACTGGTAACCTTCATTCCCCCTCTGAAAAGCATTGCACTGCTTGGGTTATTTGTTTAAAGAGATACTGTGATGTCAAAGTGGAACCTGAAGATAAGCCATTTTAAACACAATTCTTTTAACAAACCAAAGACTCGTGGAGACATTTCTATGTTTATAATTTCCATTGGATACAGGGGACTTTCTTGTATCCTTATTGCAAATAAACATCTTCCATTCAGCGAATGCACCCCAGACAATGCAGCCTTATGCTCATGCATGGGATTTAGGGACTAAAAATGATGAGAAATTAATTACTAAAATGTGAAATAACTCAATTAATTTTGTTTGCTTAAGTTGGAAGAGTGAGGAAATACAGAGGGGCACTTAAATACTCGAAAAATATTCATGAAGTCTTAGAAAGTAAAGGTGCAAAGGTTAAGCGCCCTGGTTAAAAACACAGTTAGAAGAACATTTGTCCTCAGGTGTGTCAGATTACTGCTATTTCCAGTTAAATAAAGTTGGGAGGAGCCTTTTACATAATTTACTGCATCCTTGTCTTCAATACAGAGATCTGTTTGCATATGTGGATGCATAAATATGTACCTTCTCCACATACGTATATCGAGATGAACCAGAGAACTACACATGCATGGAACTACAGTCTCCATCTGGACACACCTCGGGAGTGAACTGCATTATTCACTTTGTGTGCTCACTTTGAGACATCCTGGAAAATCCTGCTTTTTGGGAGCACAGAGCCTATGCCATCCTCAGAACACTTGATTCAGATGTGATGGACACTTTGTTTCCAGCCGTAGAGCATCATCTGTCAAGCCTAAAGAAAAAACTCTGGGACATGCAAAACAGGACACAGGAACTCCCTGGGTGAGGGGTGAACCCAAAAGAGGGAGGTGAGGATGCTGATGTTTAGCCTACTCTCATCTTGCCTTGATCCTTTGTTGGCCCTGGGTAAATGTCTTCATTTTCTTCAGCAAGGAGACACCCAGCAAGGAAGGGATGATTATTATACAGTAAATAAGCAAACTGTGGAATGGCTAAATAACACAGCCATGCTAATAATTCCTAGCAGTTTTCAGTCCTCATCTCCTTTACAATATGTTTTTTCCATCCTGTGGCAACAGTCAGCTGCCTTTCTCTGGTTGGTTCTGCAGTGTGGCACAATGCTGAGATTTGACTTGCCACCATCTGGAGATGAAACAGATAGAATACACAAAGAATTGTCTTTGACCACTTCCCATCCTTCTCCACCCTGAAAAGACCAACCAGAAAATGGAACAGGATGTATATAAAATATCCTTGAGCTTGTGAGTTTCTCCTGGTAGTTGGTGTGTTCATACGACTTTCGAATGTTTCAGCATATCTTTAGTTCTCTTTGATTCATCTGAGGTTATATGGGTGGTTGCTGGCAGAATTACACAAATACAGTCTTCACAGCTCAGCAATCCTGGGATCCAGATTTGGAGCTCAATGTGGGTGGCATAGGAGTAAATGCCAATAAGAAGGCTAGGACAGTGTTGTTACTTTCAGAAACTAAATGACTCAGTACAGAGCCTTTGCAAGCAGCAATTAAAGAGCCAGAAGAATGTTTTGTAACTACTAAAGAGAAAAAGGGAAACCTCATTTTTTGTAATGATGTTTTATTTGCACTCTTTAATGAATGTTTTAATCTTGCCTTAAGATATATTTCTGTTACTGAATGTCAGCTAGAGACAATCAGTATCTTTCAAGTCTTTTGCTGCTAGGGGCATTTCCAGCTTTGCTGTGGGAACACCTTTCAGTTCGTTTTAGGGTTAAGGCTTCAGATCTCAATAGCTGCATGTTCCTTTTTCTGAGAGAGCCTCTACAGGATACATAGAAAGCATTTACTAAAATCCCAACAGATTTTGCATTGATTTAAATAGGTAATATATCAGATGATGATGATGTATTGTCAAAAAGGTTGTAAATAAAAACGGACACATTGATACAGTGTGGAATAATACAAAGTTGTGCAAACCTCAAATACACCATCAGCTATTGTCTGAAGCACTGAATTGAGACACAGGAAAGCTCTAGGTTGTTGTACCATCTCTGACACTATCTTACTGAATGCCAGGTTTGCAGGATGCCTCAGTTTCTCAGGTTTCCTATATGTTGAATAGTGATGTGGTACTCTCAGACAATCGCAGTGCACCTGGAGGGACACTTTGATACACAAGTGTGCAAAGCAATCAGTGAGTGCCAAGAACACATGCACAGGACACAGTTTATACTGTGGGAAGTATTGGGATGAGTTACCAGAAAGAAAAAAAAGGCACAAAAAACCCTAAAAAATCTGATTACAAAGCAAGCCAGGGAAATATAGGTTTGGTATGTTACTTCAGAACACTTCAGTAACAAAGCAGCTTTGTGTGTGCACTTGTGTATATTCATGTCCATGGACATCTTTATGTGAGCTTGGAGGGGCATGTGGGTGTAAGTATATGTATATACATTTATATAAAAACAGATATATGCACATAGAGTGCATACCACTTGTGTGGCATAGCTGTGGTGTATCTATTCCTTTGCTTGTACAGCAGTGCATGTATCATATAGACAATACTTGAGAAGGAATTGAAAGTATTTACTGACAGCAAGAGAAATTATTCATGTTCTGGTATCAGGAAAGTAATTTTTGATTTTGTTTTACTTTTTCTAAGCCATCAGTAGTGTTAAATATTTCTCAACTGGCTGTTTACCAAATTTCAATGGTCACTTTGGTTAGCTAAAGAATTAAGCTTAGGATCAGCTGCAATGCATACATATTTCATGGATTTCATACCCTCAGATTTCTCAGACTGTTTACCAAAAAAAAAATAAAAAAAATCAAGAACCAAAAACTGGCTAAGCAGTTCCACAGGGAGGGAAGAATTACTCCACATTTTCACTGTGAAATGTTCCACAGTTATTGTCACGACTGTTTTCAAGACAATCATCACATCCCAATGGATTTCCAAGCATATAAAATACAGTCCTCCTGGAAAGGTTGAAAAGAAGGAGTATTATCTGAAGACCTGCTAGACCAACTGACTCTAGACATGCATGGATAATGTTGCCTCTGGCTCTGGTGAGGTGTAACAATTTTCAAAACACGTTGGAGATGCCTGTGGATTTTAGAGTACTTTGAAATCCAGGTCTTAAATGAGTTTTGCTCCCAGGGCATAACTTTGAAAACAGAGTGCAGGAAGACAGTAAATGAGTCCCAGCAAAGCCCTCTGGAAGCTATGAAGAGTACAGTTTTGATATATGAAGCTGAACAACAGAAGGGGTAGAAGTCTTGTTTTTTTGAAGAATTTCTGAAGTACTGATCTCCTCAAGTGCAGCTTTTGATATCACAACCTGATATTTGAAATAGAGACTGTACTCTAGACCTGGATGGGATTCTCCAATTTCTCAAGATGACACAGCAATCATTTGAATTTTAGAGCTCACAGAAAGATCATCTGTCCCACAGAATATTATTTTCACCATAAGCTCCAGAAATACATAGCTGCACCATTAAAGAGTTTGCTTTCAAGATTCATTGTCATGGATTTTAAAATATACATTATCTTTAAACCTTACTAATGAATATAAAAATATTAGAATTTATATATGGTGGGAAAACAAAACAGGAGAATAAACAATGCTATGACACTTTGTAATTGCTATATCCCATCAGTGAATAATCTCCACCCTTTTTCCTTTCAAGAGACTATGACCATCCTATTAACACATTAAATTGAAACAGTTGGATTTTTTTTTCTGTACATCTTGGTCTGTGCTTTCTATAGCACCTAGAGCTGTTACTGGTCCATAGCATACAAGAACAAGTTATCTTTCAGCATCTCAGTTGAAAATCAAATCTCGAAGTACAAAACCAAATGCCACTTCCACAAAGCAGCAAGAAGTTTGTGATCACTAACTTACTTGCTTTCAGTCTAAAAATTATTCCTGTGGCACCTTGCAAATAACTTTTGTTTTGGTTTAGGAGAAGTGAAAAGCCATAATTCAGAATGCAACAGCAATATACTCATTATTAAAAACCATATTTCACAGAGGTGATAATTTCAATAGTAAGAAATGCTACATGTCTTTTGATCACCACTGATCCTAACTTCAGGTGGTTTGGGGAGGGAGTGGAGGGAGGAATTGATTAACAGTGATAGTGATGTTGGATAAAAAGGGTTCAAGGAACCTTAAGTATTTATTCAAAAGCTATCTTTTTTTCATGTGGTATCCTATAGTTCCATCCTGAATCTCAGCCATTAACATGAGATGTTATATCAAGAAACCACAAAGGAAAATCCTGGCTATCAAGAAATGTAATTATAAATATACCAGATCCAGTGAATTATACCTTGGAAGAGTAGCCATCCAGATACACCCCCAGTCTGCAGTGTGGTGCTGAGTTTCAGGGCAGGGAGCACAACAAAAAGACACAAACAGTTTCAGAGCTACACAGTTTCATGTTGGAATTGTTTTCCTGATTGATTACAACATCAGAAACTGGATAGAGACAAGAGATGCCTATCCAAGGCTGCACATCAAAGGTGATGCAAACTGTTTTAACGTGAGGCCAGTTAAGTATTCCAGAACTTGGCCTACACGTAATATTGTCCTGGACAGACTGGATGTATTCAGAGGGCTGTCAAAGTGTTAGAGGCCTGAGATGGGACATGTGCTTTGCTGATAGCATATTGTTTGTGCCAAAATAATGAATGGTGTTGGATTATGCAGGCTTCATTTTAAACAGCAGACAATGATCTGGATTTGTGAAACAACAGTGTTACAGCAAAGCCTTGAACCTGAAAATCTGTAACGGTAAAAGGAGAAATCCAAACACTCCCAAGAGGTGGTCCAATTTTTCTTTGGCTTCAAATTTTGTGGGTTTGCTCTGCTTTCTGCTCTCAAGTGTGCAGCACTGCCTGGGCACTTGCAGCTGCACCTCCCATGGTCGGTGTGGTCAATGGCTTAGTTTCTTTCCCAGTGGGAAGGTATGGGCTCCCAGATGAGTATGGCCCACAGGGCTCATGCTTTATTTGTGACATGCAGTCTGCTATCTACATATCTTAAAAAAGCAAGAAGGGATTTCCAATTGATCTAAGATTATTTGGTGAAGGGAGAGAGAAAGAGAAAGCATAGTCTTCTTCCCAATCCCCTTTGGCTCAGTATTAATGCCAAAACTGTATAAAGCAGCCACACAGAGAGCTGAGGAAACTTAAAAAACCTAATTAGGGAAGAAAGCAAACAAAATAATACTATGGTGTGTTTACTTAGAGCTGCAATGCTGCCAGAGAAACCACACAGCTTGCATTTGTAAGCTATGCTTTCCATATAAAACATATTTAATTAAAACAGGAGACGAGACAAGCTTTTTTCTAACTTCATTCAAATACATTTATGTTGCATTTTAAATTCCTCTTGGGTTAATGTGAAGCTGGGCTAAAATTTTGAAGTGATGTAGCCTACTTAGCTTTATTCCCTGAGTTTAGACTTCTGGGCCTGACAGCATATTATCTGGAGCCCCCAGGACCCATGGACACCACTGTTCAGAAAGGGCTCACTTGTGCTACCCTCATGATGCTTTGAGGCTGGGCTATGCTTCTGCAGTCACATACATATGGTCCTTTCTGCAGCTTTTCAAAATAATTAATTTTTTAATCTGATCATCTATTCACTTGTTCTGTTTCCCCCCTCTGTTAAAAGCATCAACATAAAAAGTTCTGTGTCCTTGTTGTGTTATTCTGGGAGGAATTTTAATGGATTTGTGGAAGCATTTTTGCATGGCTTTAAGTTTTACAATTTAAGTAAGACTGATTAAGTAGAACAAGAAAACAAGGCCTTACCTATGAATGGTGCACACTTTATATTATATTTGAAACTACAAAATGTGTGCTTTTAAAATGTATTTATTTCATCATCAGCATTCTGCTGTCAATTCACTTACTATGTGAATTAAGAGCAGAATATTGCATCTCTTACAGAATTTGAATGCAGTTGAACAGAACAGCACGTATGGCAGATTACCAAGTGAACTAGTACCAAAAAGATTGTTCTTAAGAGAAGAAGACACACAGCAACTACAAATACTGACATTTTCAAATCTCTTTGAATTTTCAAAAGTAGAAAAATTGTTTGGTAATATAGGCAATCTTTTGGGTGTTTTCTTTGAATGTTGAAAACAATAATAGTTTAAGGACAAAAAAATTCCCAGTTCACAGTCTGATTTGGCACCATATATAAAAGAAGGTGCAGGATTTTCCCCCTAAAACCATCTTGCCTGTCATTATATTGAGTTTTGATGCTCTTTAATCACTCTACCCAAAATTTTAATTTTGGATCAGCTCACTGATTTGAACCCTTTTAGAAAAATTCCACTGAATACTAGACATTTCTGAAATGAGATTAGAGAAAACCCTCAAAAGGTTAATTGCAATCCTTCTCTCTTTCTTTCACAACACTTCCCTGAGACGTGCTGGTGCTTGTGTGCTTTGAAATCCAGCACTGGACTAGAGAGAGGAGATGAAGGAGGGGAGATGGTGAGCGGGAAGGTCCATTTGTGTGTTGGCCTGGCACTCCTCTGGGGTGATGCTGCCGACACTTGGCTTGCTGCAAAGCTCTGCTCACACATATTCAAGCAGAAACTTGATAGAGTTCAGTGGCTAAATTCTCTGAATATTTTAACACACTTGGTATCTTTCACGTCTGCAGGAGACAAGCAGAGCTTTCTCAGGAACTGTCAAAAAGTTTGTTTTGGATGATAGAGATCATGTACTTCAGATGAAAGTAGAAGAAATCCTGCAATGAATGAGCAGCTCAAGCATAAGCTGAACCAAAGCAGAACTTCCTTTTAATGTTCAAAAGCTACCAGTGTGCCAAGCATGCAATTGACTGCAGTCCAAAACCAGCTGACTGCCTCTCCCTTCCAAAATTGTCATGTGCTGCATTTATTTCATCAGAAACACATTCTATTATTTGTTTTCATTCTACTATCAGATGCATACGTGAGTACCTGAAGCCATCCCGATGAGTTGCACCAAATTGCATTTATTATGGCATCTTTTTTCTCACTGAAATTGAGCTTTTGAAAGAAAATCATCTGTCCTGCTCTCACTACCATGATCTGTTGACCAGCCTGAGGCATACCAAGCAAAGGCTGTGTGAAGTACGCTGGGCCAGAAATGGACAGGCAGCTGCCTCTGCAGCCAACAGCAAACATGACTGGTATCTCTATCAGCTGTATTTCCCCAAGCCCTGGGGAAAGAGCTGGTCCATTTTTAACAGCATCCATGCATAGTAGGTTACATGTCCAACTTTTGGGTGGGTTTTGAAGCAGACAGTCCCAAGCTAAGACTCATTTTGTTTCTGTTGAATCAAGGACAAAGCTCTACTCCACTTCGACAGAGGCAGAAGCATCCTCAGAATCTCTAAGGACCCATGGCTTTTTCTAAGTAATTTATGAAACTATTAATTTTGCAGTTGTTTCCCACAGAGCAGGGATAATTCCATGTCTTTTTAGTTTGCGAGGCACACTGGAAGATGCCACAGAATGTTTAGTATGCAACTTCTGCTGTCATAACAGATCTTTGGTTTAGTTTTTGAATCTGCCTTGGTCTGAAATAGTATGCAAAAAGAAAATGTCTTATATCTATTCAAATATTTAGAAAGTTTATTAAAAACTTCATAGTTCTGAAGCAAGAGATGCAATTTTATTGTGATCCACACAAAGAAAAAGAAAAACAACGAAGCATGGGGACAGGGCTATACTTTTTTTTTTTTAATAGCAGGAAATTAGACTGTTCTTTAACATTTATCCACAGTTTAGAGAAGAAGATTGCAGATTATTCTGGCTTTTTTTTTAAATGTGACAATACAATCTAGCTTCATCAGGACTACCAACAGTTCTGGAAAGAAATATCACATAATTTCATTCTATATTTAATCATTTATTTTGATTCACAGAAAGAACTTCTCTCAGGATGCTCTTGATAATTTAAAAAATTACAGCAATTATACCAGCTCAATAAATACTTCAGCTTCATCTTCCTTAGTCAACATATTACTGATAAAAGGAAAAAATAAACATAGAAGTGTTCCTCCAGTCTTTCTACATTTGGAATTAGGACTGTAGCAAACAACATGGCCACTCTGGCAGATTTACAGGGTTAAAAGCTCAGAAGGATGGCTAAGTAACTAGACCACCGTGCATCCATGCTTTACCACAGATTTCTCATACATCCTTGGGAAAAGGCAGAGATGCTACTCACACAGTTACTAGCCAGGAACAGAGATTTAATATATTGGCTAAGCCACTGTGCCTGACTTTGTGCTGAGCTATTGCAGAGCTGACACTGCCTCCCCAGATCCAAAGGGACTATGAGGGAGTATGGCACAAAGACACTCTGGTATCTTTGTAGAATCCACACCAATTCTAGCACAACTAACACTGAGCCAATGCTCCAAACCCAGTTGGATACAGAATAATCCTTTATGGGTTGCCTAAATCCCATGTCCCACAGTACATCCTCCTATCGACATTTGAAAGGAAGTAGTGATTAATTGCCTCCACTTGCCCAAAAAGGGATGGAATGAATCACTCTCCTGAGGTGCCTCTTTCTTTGATGCAATTTAAGATGCACTCCCAGGCTGTGGAGCACCAGGAGCAGCAGGACAGATGCCTCAGTGCCCTGCACAGAAGCAGTGATACCTGGAAGCAGAGGCAGGCACCTACAAGAGACAAGCAAAGGAGTTGCACTCATGCATGTTAGTTAAAATTGTGTCTGGATTCAAAGTGTGGCAAAGGTATTTTGAGTACTGATGATTAAGAGGTCATCATATGGAAATAATACTTCTAATATCATATAATATAATATCTTAATGAGTTCTGATGGTGAGTCCCTTTTGTGCCCATACACAAAGAATATGGTACTCCATTGCCTCTGCTGTCTCTCCACATTGTCTGATAGTGCAGAGACCTTCAAGAACTCAGGCATATAAAAATTGTTAATAGACAAAGACTAACAACTTAGACTGTTGACAGTAGCCTGATGAGCTTACAGCTTTATCTTCTTCTCCATGGGGAATTTACTGGTAGATTCCTCACTTCTCTAGCAGAACCTAGGCAAGGTGCAAGGAAGAGGCTCAAGACCTGCAGATGAAGCAGCCTGAAGGTGCAGAGATGCTGTAGGAATCCTCCTGGGAAGGAAGCACCTACCTCGCAGGATGGGCAAAAATAGCTTTTGGTCTCTGTGGACAAAAAGACAAGATGTAGGAAATGTTGAAGATCACAGATCTGGCTGAGTTGGTATTTGAGCCTGGTGAGTATTTGAGTGGCAAAGTGAGTGCCCAGCAGAGGGCTTAAGCAGGCCACGGAAAGGACTCCTAGAAAACACACAGGGTGAATGCAGGAAGGGGAAAGCTCTCAATGTGCAACAGGAGTACGGTGGTCAAGATATAATAAAATATTTGAATAAATTTTCTCAATTAATTGCACCCTGCAATTCCACTGATGATTCAGTGGAATTGCATCACTGCAATAAAACTGATATGGCAAATCAGTTTTTTTACCTCAATCCTTTTAAATGGTGAGCCTATTGATGGATATAGGGAAGACAAAATGCATTAAGTGTAGAAATCCTTCCTCAAAGAAACGTCTGCAGAAAATACAGTTTGAAAATACAGCAAGACCAATCAATTTGAGGATCAGACCAGCTCTGCCAGGGACTGACTGCTCACTCTGACACCATCAGTGGCATGAAGAGGACAGGAGACTGTCATTGAGAAAAAGTGAACCTATAATAATTTGCTCTTATTTCAGTAACTTTGTGTTACTGAGAACTTCAGTTTTCCATCAGTGAGGTGCTTAGAAGAATAAATAAACATAAAGAAATAGTAGTCAGTAATATAGTCTGTACTTTGCTCTTTACTCTGTTGCTCTCATATAGTGACTTAGGCTTTGGATGAGGCAGTATATTTTTGTGCAATTTCCTAGTATTTTAGTAAATCTCAATGCTCCGTGGGCCTATGGAAATGTTTCCGTTTTGTTTTGAGTCATAAGTAATCTGACTGGCTGGAAGGAGCTTAACACTTGCCTGTAACGAGGCAGGACTTTTGCCACTGCTGCCACCGCCCGGCTCCGCTTTCTCCGTAATATCTGAGACTGTTGACATTTGAAGGTTTTTCCACGTGGGCGAGTTGGATGTGATGTTAAGCTGCTGAAAAAAACTTTATGGAGAGCTGGGGAGTTGGAGCTCGGGCTGTAAGCGGGAGGTAAGAAAAAGCAGGAGCTCGGTGACAACGTGGTGGCACAAAGTCCCGAGCAGCCCCACAGGGGCAGTAAGGTTTCTTGCTGAGGCTCCTCTCGTCTTACAGAGAAAACGCAGGTAAATCAAATTTAAGTGCATGAAGCTTGGGCTTAGTGGACTAGTTAATTTCTGCCACATTCTACCCTGGTATTTATAAGTGCACAGTGTGTTTTTCCGGTGGTGAACGTGGGGCCAAACCCGAACTGTTTTCTTTGTATCTACAGCTATATCTATATATCGTGATCCCTGCTACCCGCACCCGTCTTTTGAAACAACATCCTCCAGGCATTTCTAGAAGTACCATCCATTTGCAACTGCATTCTCGGTACGGCTTCAAGCACCGCCCGCAAGACGCAGGCTCCAAACTCCCGGGCAGCGCCGCCCTGCACGGGGCGTCGAGCGCTGGTTCGGCCGGGCCCAGCGCCTCGGCACGGCTCAGCCCAGCCCAGCCCC
>VZRM01006404.1:296876-310933 GCA_013397955.1 Grantiella picta | reverse complement strand
TCAGAGCTTGGACTCGGTGATCTCAGGGGGCTTTTCCAGCCCAGTCGATTCTGCCTCTTCGGGCATGCTCCCCTGAAAGGCGAGCTCCGCACGGAGCTGCAGAATGCCTTGTGATTCCATGTCTCTGGGCAGGTTGTCTTTTATGGTTCTCCTTTCGTTGTCCCAAGTATGTGTGATCAGAGTTATGCACACACAGGTATATGGAACAGAATGACAACAGTTATATAATTAGCCTTATATAAATACAGAAATAAAATTATATACACAATTATCTGTATGATCTATAATAATCCATTATATAAGTCTATATACATATTTATAAATACATATATAACTAATTGTATAATTATAATCAGTTAAGTTCATAGGTGTAAATAGCTTCCCTGTGAACTTGCATTTCATTTTTGAGTGACATTTTTCAGTGTTTCCTAAGGAAACAAGTTCTATGTGAACATTGCTTCTCTGCTTGGCACCCCTTCCCCTGAGCTTAGTGCCTGGTTTCACCAAGGACAGAAAAGCAGATCACTCCCAAGTGATGAGGTTGTAACAAGTTTCACAACCAGCGGAGGAGGGAGAGCCATCACGTGCTTTTCCCGCATGCCTGGGACCCCAGTAGATGTTAGCATATCAGTAGGTCCCCGAAAAGTCAAGGTGGCAGGCAAATGCATGGACACTTCACAGAGGAGAAGCTTTAAAGCATGAACACAACTGGAAGAGACAGGTCTATAGACAAGCTTCCCATTAATTTTCATGCTCCTTGAACTGCTGGTTTGGTAGTACTTTTGAATCTCAAAACTGTTTTCCTTCCTGTGGAAGGAAATTTCATTCTGCTTTGCAGTGGAAGGTGCTTAGCATAGGTAGCATCCATTGCCTCCCAGTTTACCAGTAGAAGGATAGTGAGGGAGAACTGACCCATCCCTTCTACCTGCAGTAGCTGAAATCTTGTGGGTTAAAGTAACTTGGGCTGGGGCAAGAGGAACAAGCAAGGAGAAGACTGCCTGGTATTCTCTACAGAGGAAAGGAATAAGTGTATTTTAATTGCCACTTGCCAACTGATAGATCCTCAAATCAGAGAAATTTGTATCTACCTCTCAAATGCCTGATGCTATTGTAATTCTCAATTGCCGTTTACTTGATATTGCTGAAATGTTTCCGCATCGCTGCTTTCAATTTTAACATGAGCTAAAAAGACAAGTTACAGGTTACTATTTTCAATGCTAAAATCTTCCTTAAAATAGTTCTAGAAAAGGAAGTAAATGTTTACGTTGTAATGTTTGCATTGAAATATCTTTAGCCATTTTTAAAGTGTGGTAAACAAATAGTGAAAATATTTCTCAGTTTTGAAATGTTTTAAAAGTAGATTATAGGTAAAATTGTGACAAAAATTAGATTACAAGTAACAGAAGTTGAATTTTGAAACCTGACATTTAGTGCTATTAGCTATGATATGTTCAAGGAAAGGAAACTAATTTAATAACTGTTTTGAGTGTGTGAGTATAGAGAACTTTGCAAATATGTCTGTCTTCTAACAAGATGCTGGGAGATATTAGCACGTAGTTAACACGTCTCTTATCTTTAATTTTTGTTTTGTTCTGGGATCTTTTTCTCACCTAAATAATCTATTTCAAGTGTGGAATTTAAATCAGACTTTCACATTTTTGGCCTGTGAGACTTGCTTTGCATCTTATGTTATGGTGTGGTTCCCAGCCCAATGAAGACTTAAACTAGATAATTGAGGCAGGTGGACTGCAGACAAACTGGGATTAGGTAACTGTGGGCTCTAATTCATGTTGGAGTAAGTCCTCTGTCCTGGTTTGGGCCTAGATAGAGTTCATTTTCTTGTTCAGTGCTGTGTTTTGGAGGGGGTTAGTATGAGAATAATGTTGATAGTGCACTGGTATAGTTGTTCCTTAGTGTGCTACTCTAAATCAAGTATTGTACAGATTCCCATGCTTTGCCAGTGAGGAGATGCACAAGAAGCTGGGAGGGAGAATAGCCAGGACAGCTGATCCAAACTGGCCAGTGGATGTTCTGTACCACACAACATACAGTATGTTCAGTGTATAAACCGGGGAGAGTTGGCCATGTGGGGTTGATCACTGCTCTGGCATGGGCAGGGCATCAGTCAGCAGGTGGTGAGAGTTGTATTGTGCACTACTTGTTTCTCTTCTGCTTTATTCTTTTTACCCTCCTAGGCAGCAGGACACTCTTTTGACCCAAAATAGGCTGGAAGCTCCTGGACAGTTCTTTTAGGACACACCAGCTTAGCTGTGAAGTGCCCAGTTCTGGAAGGGCCTGAGAGACACTCAGGTAGCCATGAGTGAAGCTGACATATGGTGCTGCTTCATGTACAAGAACCATAACTGTACTTCTTGCTTCCAATTTTATTAAACAAAACAATAAACCAAACCAAAAAGTCCATCTAAACAAATCACTACAACATTAATGCAAACTGGTTGTTTAAATTTCCTGTTAAGTTTCTTTTTTATTTTTTGAAAAATGCATAATTACACTTCTGGTAACAGTATTTCGGCATGTTGCATATCCAACATTTTTCTTCCCAATTTGCTTGTTCATTAGGCTAAACATATACCTTGCTGTATGCACTTTAGTATTGTCAATACTCAGCTTCCATCTGGAAATGTTCTTTCCTCATGGCTTCTGTTGCATGCAGGGCAGGTCAGCTGGTACAGAGTGGCATGATGTCTAATGTTACAGAAAATTAGTATTCTTAATCTTACACTAAAATAGTATATCTTCATGTATATTCATCAGAGGGTAAAGATTATGGATATGATGATTGCAGTGATGTTTCTTGACTTTGAATGAGGATTTCAATATGAAGTGTAATCTAAATAAGTTATCCCAAATGCTTTTTGAATGAAAATTTCCAAGGATGTCTTATTTTAACATTAAACTACTTGACTATTGTTAAAACTCTTCAGGCTCTTTTTGGGTAGTCAGAGCTTCTGGGTGTCTGTGGTGTGCTTTCTTGTCCTCCAATTTGATTCATACTAGTGAATTGTTTAGAAAACAGGACTGGCATTTTAATCGCATTATGGTTGCCTCAAATGATTCCCCCCCCCTCCTTTCTATTTAAATTACACAGATTCAAGGGAACTGGGCATGTTTATTTGAGGTTGTAGCCAGGTGGGAGTTGGTCTATTGTCCCAGGCAGCTAGTGACAAGGGTGAGAGAACACAGCCTCAGGTTGTGCCACGGTGAGGTTCAGGTTGGACAGCAGAAGGAATTTCTTCACAAAAGTGGTTGTTGAGAACAGACTGCCCAGGGAGGCGGTGGAGTCACTATCCTTGGAAGTGTTCAGGAAATGACTGGACGTGGCACTTAATGCTGTGTTTTAAGTTGACAAGTTGTGTTTGATCAAAGGTTGGACTTGATGACTTTGGAGGTCTTTTCCAGTCTGAATGATTCTCTGGTTGTGTCTCACAAACTGAACAAATTTCCTTTATTTCTTGTGAAACATCATGGAAAACCTGTAGGGAGATTTCTGAGATGAGCTTTAAAAATAAAGTGGGGACAAAAGAGGTAAAAAGCTCTGAAATGATATTGCTGTAGTATGTGAATGACTCATGTTGTTTTTCTGTAAAGGAGATGAGAAGGCATCTGCTCGTTTAGAATGCACAGGAATTGAGGGATTTAGAGCCAACCATGTAGATGGCTAATGTAGTTTTGTAGGAAACCTAAGCTGACCTATTTGCATTTATAAAATAGGGAAGGTATCCATTGAATAATCTTGAAACAGTTTTTTTAAGTAGGTATGACGGCAAGTCCATATGTGTTTATATAAAAGTAGAAGAGTGTAGGTTTTCCTGTCACTGGTGTTGGATTGCTAGTTTGTCTCTGGAAACCTGCTCCAAAATATCAAAGGGGGATACAAAGAAAGTAAGCTTTGTTGTTCAGGAATTATGCTTGCTCAGGTAGATTCAAATTAAGCATATAAATTATTAATATATGTTCCTATCTATTTTCTAAATATTTAATATTTTAATTAAAATAATTGGTAATCATTTATGGGAGACTGCTGATATAATTAGATTGATACTGATTATTACCTTGGAATGCTATTGATTTAATTTTTACAGGTATGATAAGTCAATGAGTTCAATGGTCTTCTAAATCATATGGTAGCTGATGAGAATGCTTACATAAGATAGGTAATATTAAAACAGTATTGATTACTTCATTTCAGATTGAAATAGGTACAATATTCAGCTAAATAATTTCCGTAACAATTTGTTTCACATTTAAGCAGTAGTTTTGAAAATGACTGTTTTGTACTTGGGGTTTTTAAAAAGCCTGACCCTGTAAAATGTGAAGGCCTGGACTATCTGAAGTCGAACAGAATCATTCTGTTCTATGATTCTAATCATGTTCTGTGTCTAATTATTCAACAGAATTACATAACATTTTCTCAATCTAACAGATTGAATAAATTGCCTTTGAAATGCTTTGGCCACTCTTGACCCTGAAAACCTTTTTACAGGCTTTCAGATGAACTGTCTGAGGAGCCTGGTCATGTAACCTCTCAGGAATGACTAAATATTTTGAATCAGTGTATTTGATGCAATACAAATAATTGTTATTCATCAAATTTATTTTCAGTTGCCCACGTCACTTGCAGTTTTTGCTTTGCTGCAATGATTATGGGATGCTGTCATATTTCAGTGAATGTAGTTGCCCTGATATGTCCTTTTCTGCTCATGAGTGGATACACTTACAGAACTTTTTGCTTCTTAATTCTTTGGGCTAGTATGATCTTTTCTCCCCTTCTTGATTTATTTTTAAGCTACTGGCTCTCCAAAATATGTTGAAATGTTGAATGGAGAATTTGAAGAGCAAATAGTCAAAGAGAGTGGAAGAGAAAACTGTGGCCAGTGCTGGAGTCAGACTGAAATGGGAAGGGGATGTGTGGGTTTCCCTTTGTGCTGTCTTCCAGCAAATAATGGAGGTTGTATAAGTATAAAACTGCTGCTGGCGTTCTGAATTCTGCTCTCAGTTTCAGTGAAGTACATTATATAAGTGATGTTTTCTTTGCCTGACAAAGAAATACATTTTTTTTGGAAGTAAAATATGTCTTTAGGTTTTTTTGCCATTTTATGACTTTTATTAAAGTTGTGAAATAGGATTTAAGAGTAGTATTTCATTTTAACAGTACCGGATACATTGGAATTTGCTTTTAGTGATTTTTATGGCTATCTGGATGAAAAACTTCTTATTAAGAGTAAATTCCTACTGAGTCCTATGTTTTTATCCCCCACTTAGGGTGTTCACTAGTTATTAATTTGTAAGAGCTAAATTGGAGTCAATTTCCTCTGTTTTCTTTTATATTTCTCAAAAGGCAGGAAAGAATTTTGCACTTTCCTGAGAGCCAGGGAGCTGTGGCTGATAAACTGAAGAGCGTGTGGGATTTGGGTATGACTGGCTGCAGGAAATCAGGCTGTGCCTCTCTGACCTAGCATTCCTGGTGGCCTGCTTGGTTGTAAGATTTGAAGTCTAACTCTGATGAAATTTTGCCTGGGTGCACCATGCTTTGGTGAGTGTCATGAAGTAGTATTCATGTGCAATTGCAGGGTTGATCCATGTGGATCCCTACTGTGAAGTTTCTTGCTAATAACATCTTTTGCATATTATGCCATCACTTCCATCCTTTAAGTGCTCTTTCAGATTTGGGTTTGGAAGCAGGAGCTGGTGTCTGCTTCTCTTCCACAGAGAATCCAGGCACTCTGGGAGCTTTCTGAAGTGGTGAGACTTGGGGTAGCCTGGTGGATACCCACTGGCTTCTGCGTGATGCACACCAGTAGCAGGAAGGGGCATTTGTTACTTCTCACCTGGAAAGCAGCATCATTCTTGTTCAGCTATATCTGCTTACTGCTGAGGCCAGTAATTCCTTGCTGTGTTGTTTTTAGACATTTACTGGTTTTAGACCTTTACTGGATTTTCCAAATTTAAATTTTATAAATTGTGGCATCAATATTCTTAGTACTTTTGTCATGTTACATGCCAGTTATCTGTATGCTGTCGTATCTATGATTGTATGTAGCTAGTCAGATGGCTGTTTTGATAACTGCTTACCTGCTGTAAAATTTCTTTATTTACATCTCTGTTGACACAGCAGGAAATAATACCCAAGTCATAGGGGTCACAGCAGACAGTAATGGCAGTCACTTGTGTGTGCCAGTCACCTCAAGTGCATTGCAAAGTATAGATACATGATGTGCAAACAGGTTTATAAATTTCAGATGGTTTGGTAGCATGCATTTGATATTTAAAGTGTGGCATGAATTGAATCCCAATTGAAATTTCTTGGCAGATTATAGCAAATTTATTAGTTGTAACTTAGATTGAGAAGTTTAAATTGCTATGTAAGTGGGGTAAATCTCTAATAAGTGTAACAGTTTATTCCTTGCATTGAGTAGCACTGACAGGGCCTATTTCTGTCAATGCTCTCAGGGTTGAAGATACTGCAGAAATTGTGTGAATTTCTGCTCCATGGACACCTTACTAATGAGTACAGGTTAGTGGCAGCCAGTGTGAGAATAGCTCTCTAAATAAGAAAACAGCCAGGCACAGTAGAAGCAGAGCCAGTAATGGAGCATTTACAGAATTGTCAATTTAAAAGGTAATTCAGGTTTCCATCTAGTGGTGGTATAAAATTCTGTCCAAGTATGAGACAGCATGTGCATAGCCATGGTAGCTAACATATCATTGTACCTGTGTGTGTGTGTGTGAAACTTAGGGAATCAAAAGCCTTTATTACGTATAAATTATACATGTAAGAGGACATAATTCTTAGGACCTCCAGATTTTTTTAAGTTAGAGCTGTAGTGAACAGGAATCTGTTATTTTGTGCAGATACATACTCTTTGAATGTAAGTTTATCATATTTGCTGTGAATTAGCCTGATTCTTCTTTTTCAGTATTCCTAGACAGCCATTTCAAAAAGCTGAACTTGACACAAGTTACTGAAAGCAAATGGGTGTCTTAAAAAGTTTTCTATAAGCTGTGTGTGTGCGAATGTGAGTGTTGTTAGATTTCTTTCTTTGTTTCGTAAACAAAAAAAAAAGGAAGGAGGGGGAGATGGGTATTCTGGTTGTTTTGCCCCCAGTGTTACAGCCCTATATTTAGTATTGAAAGTATTTTGCAGTAGAATTTATAAAACCTTACCAGGTTTGGTTTTCAGATGAAAGTATTAAGGTCTGAACTTTGCTGCATTTTAAGACAATGTAGTGGGTCAAACAAACAAACAAACAGAGTATGAATTACAGTTGCAAATTTATAAGGATTTCTGCTTGTTTGTATTTTGTTGACACCTTCCTTCTAGGATTTGTTTGGTACTTGTGTGAATATTATCAGCATGTAGTGTTTTGTAAGCATGGTAGGCTTTACTGCGTTGTCAGTGCGTTTCCACTATCAACACCATAAACACTGCCAACTTTCTACAAGTGCTGTCAAGTACCATATTTTGTAATTACTGCAATAATATTTTGAGTGCTGTAATTGCATGTACTGTATAGATGTGCCTTTCTGTCCTGTGTACACACAAAATTGATATTTTCTGCAAGTTAAATGGCATCTGGAGTACATCAGAATAATTGTTTGGAAACTGTCTTTTTTTTTTTTTTCTTCTTTCAGCATAATGTGAGGTTGCACAAATAGAGTGATGTATATTGGAGGATTTTAAAGCCCCAGATTTATATATATAGAGCTATACTTAGGACATATGGTTGTGTACCCACTGAAGAATGAAAGGTTTCTTTTACAGTTCACTAATATTAAGGTAATTTAATTGAATATTGTTTTTTGCAAGAAGTTGAACCTCAGATTTTGACTTCATAATCTTGTACTTAGTGGCGTCTTTATCACCATTCATGTTGCTTTAGCTGCCTTTTGTAATGCCTAGGGCTTTGGCTGTTTTGAGGCTGAAGCTGAATGTATTTACAACCATACATCATCTTAGTGATATCCTGCTGTTTGTGCAGCTCACTCCTGGGAATCCATCAAGCAGAAAATTTCTGCTGAAATATTTTTTGTTACTGTGTCTCAAAGCTGCAAACTTCAAACTGTATTTTTGAAGGATATAATTTGGAAAACATGTTTAATCATAGTATCTGATAAAATGTTGGACCTTATAGCTTTTAAAGGTTGTTTCCAGAAGTAATACAAAGTAATGAGGTATTTCCAATGAGCAAGTTAGAAGTAATACTAGAAGCAGAGGGACTGAGTGTTGAATTTTGTGCTTATTGATACGTGAGGGGTTTGAGTCCTGTTAATATGCTGGTTTTTGTTGTTTCGGGGATATTAATGAGAGACAGAGCAGTCTGAGGTGAAAGAGAGCATGAAGCACTTTTTTCCTCGCTGCAGTAACTAGGTAAATCTGTAAAATACCTTCTAAATTGACCGTACACCCATATTTTAAGACTGGCTAATAACAGAAACAATGTAGATGCATCTTCCCTTTCTCTGTGGGTATTAATGAATGATGTAAACTTGATAAATTTGTTTTATGCAACTTTATAGTATTATTTTCTTCTCAATGAACTATTCGATTCCATTCCATAATTTAGAGGAAATGAACATTAGGTCGCTGCCACATTCTCTTTCTTTAATTTCTTTTTCTTCCCAGACCAGAAGTGTGATGCGAGGGTTTGAGTTATAAGTCCCCATCACCACATGTTCTTTGGAGATGTCATGGCTGAAGATATTGGATAGTGTTGGAAGTGTTGGTATCTGCATGGAATGAACCAGAGCAACTGGTTTATTTTTTTGTGGCCCACCAAAAACTATTTACTTGTAAGGAGTTTTTTTCCTCTTATGATTGCATATTGTAAGCATGTGGTCTTTGTACTTGAATTTGGATTATAATAGGCAGAGGTAAGAATTCATAGTGCATTAGCAATCCTTGAAACTTCATCACATTCTGACTGCGGTCTGTAATGCCTTTATGTGCAGTTGCATGGGTGATTTTTGTCTTGATGAAGGAAAAGTATTGTTCCTAAGTTTGCAGTTTTTAAAGTAAACACATGATGGCAGCAAATACTTAACTAGAGAAGGCTTGTTCCTATGCTAGAAATAGGTAGGCTGAATTTTCTAATATAAACTAGAATTCCTACAGATTCAATTATTGTTAAATTATTTATTGAAATATATATTGAGAATTGTTAACTTACTGCTGCAGATTTTGAGAAGACTTTTCAGTTAGAAAACTTTACTGTGGTTTCCACCTGGTTTAGTCATAATATTGTCATAATGTGCTTTCTGGTTTGGGTTTACATTGGTAAAGTGTTTGGACAATACTCTCAGGCACAAGGTGTGACTCGTGGGTGGTGCTGTGCAGGGCCAAGAGCTGGACTGATCCTTGTTGGTTCCTTCCAACTCGGCATATTCTGGGATTATAAAATTCAGATCAGCCGCAGTATTCCCCAGGAGAGTATGCCCAGAGCAGATGGAGCCTCAGTATGTAGGTACAAAACTATTTAAAATTTTTTTATTTATTTTTTTCATAATGGATCTTTGGAGTTTTAAGGCAATTGTATTTTTGGAAGTGTATAATAATAGCCCAAATGCACTTTTTTTTCACCAAATGAAAAACTTTATTGTTAGTAATGCCACATTTTAGATGCTGTTACAAATATGTTTGTGTTGCATAGTACCATATAGAGTAGGAAGTTTTCTTTAAAAGTGAAAATGTAGTATAAAATATTATTTATTCCTGCTCTCATTTCTGGACACAAGTGAAACATTTAAACTGAATCACTTTATCTTTTTTCTGTCCCTTTCAAAATGAATATAGCATGTGTCAGTCACCCACCATAATATTTTAAGCCAAAAATTACAGTTTGCCACAGTTCCAGGAATAACACCTTGTGGAAGGTGTAGGTCAGCTTTTGGCTGTGGTGCAAGCAAGCTGCTCTAAAATTAAGGATATTTTGGTTCATGTTCAATGACTTGTTCTGTCTATGTACTTTATTTGCAGTAGTTTAAATTTGATTTTATGCTTAGAATTAATTTTAAGGTGTACATCAAATCATGATGTTCAGTTGTTTTCTGTGCCTTTTAAATTGAGTTTACTGTTCACAGTGAAGTCCCCTGGTAAGCTATTTACCATCCATTACGGTGAGTCATTGTAAGAATTTATTTAGGAGATCCATGATGTGAAGGGTTTTAATTAAATAGCAAACATGTATTTTGTTATTCAGTTCAGCTGTTGGTTGAGTAGTGAAAAACTTCTTTGGTAGTGCTAGCAATGTCATTCTGGTTCATGGGCAATTCAGTACCATCAATATAAATGAAAGGAGTTACACTGTTGAGAAAAACATCATCATCCTGTCAATCAAGAAGGAAGTGAGAGTTGCTTTGTGAATAATGTGAACTCTCGTTTGTCTTTTTAAAATTTTATTTATTTTACTGGTGAGTCAGATTTTTGTGGAGTGCCTGTCTGCCAGCAGATGCCACTCCTCAGTAGCAGACTAGTTTTCCAGACGTAGCCAGATAGAGGAAAATAGTTGTGATAGACCTTTGTTTTTAGAAACATTGATGGCAGTTTGCCTAGGATTGTCTTTGCTTTCCTCGATAAGAACAACCTATGCTATAAACAATTAAAAATTTATATTTTACAATGGAGCTGTTTAAAGGTTTGTTTTCTGCTAATGCATTAAACCACAGGGCTCCAAAAATGGCAGCATGTAGGGTAAGATGCCTTTGTTCTTCAAATTTTTGTGTAGAGCAGTATTTTAGTTGAATAAAGGGTGACCCAGAAATCCTTTAGGACTCAGGGAACTCCATTACAGAAGATGGAAAGGTGTCTGTGTTGGAATTACTAAAAAGATGTAATAAGAAACACTTAGCTGAAGTCTCAATGGTTTTCAATAGGCCAAGTCCTTATAAAACCTTTACACATATGGAAAAACAGATGGCCCAGTTTTAAGTGTAAGCATGAACTAAGAAGCTGTGCAGTGAACATAGACAAGGAAATCCTGGTAAGAATATGGTCTTTGTCTTTTCTAAATTTTGAAAAGACATTGTCCTCTGGTTAGGTGTCCTGGGACATGAATAATGACATACTGCTATCTCTAAACTTTAACAGCCATCTTTTTAACAGCTGGTGTTTTGGATAAGGGCAAGGCCTGTCTTGGCCTCTGTAGATATCTGCAGTAGAAGACTATTTTGATAATTGCTAAATGTGGTTAGATCACCAGGCTATGTATGGTTAGATCCAGGTTAGATCTGGATTGAGATGATGGATGTCACCTGTCCAGCCTCGACTCCTTCCATCTGTTTGAATCCTGTCTGCCAGTAATGGAAGTATTCCTGATATAGCTAACAAGTTACTGATTTTTCACACAGAACCACCTGTGTGTGTTGTTGTGTTGTTCTAAAGGGTGAGAGATCTGATAAATATGTGTCTCTCTGTGTGTGTGTGTGTGTGTGTGTGTATTATTCTGTACACACACACACACACACACACACACACATATTACGCCTCCTCAATTTTAAAAATAATGCAGACTACTTTCTTGAGGCTGGTGGGAAACCTATGAAGTTCTGGGGATGCCATTTGAGCCCTGGAGAAGTAACTGTGAAAAAAGCCGTCTGTACCAATTTTATTGCATTGCCGCCTGTTTCTTGGGAAAGTTCTCCTTTAACTTGTAGTTTCTATTCTATAGTTTGGGTTTCATCAGCTCTTACTTGGACATTGTATATTCTGCATTTTGTTTTATTCCCATTGCTTTCAGGAAAAAGTGTTTCTGACTTCATTTGACATTACAACAAATTTGCTTCTCCTAAGGATGTTTTCTGTAGCATTGATTAGTGTCAGTTATCCAGTGTTAAGAAGTGGTTCACAAACTCAATTTTCTAGATGTTAACTCTTTTCAACCTATTTGGATTGATTTTTTTCTGTATTCATTTACCTATAGCTGTGCAGTACACATGTATGGTATATTTCAGGGGGTTGGCGCCATCTACTTCATTGAGTGGCTTTGACTTGAAGCACAAAGCATTTTGAAATCATAGGGTGATTTCAGTGGGTTCTTCTGAAACTGCAAGTGTGCTGGACAGTCTCCTCAGTGGACAGCTGCTCTGGGTGAAGCTGAAGATCCTTACAGCTCTTTTACCGAAGTATGAAGGTAAAGTCTTTCATGTAATCAGAGTATTTGGTTAAGAGGAAGGAATCTGTGTTTTGCAGTTGAAGAACTTAGGTATTTCCTGTTTGCATGCCAGCAAACCTGTGTATTAATTCTGCTTGACAACATTCCAAATGTTGTACTCTGCCATGTGGGCACTTCATAGACTTCACAGTGATGAGGTTTTGGAAAAAATTATCCCGATACAAAAACTATACACCACAGAGGAGATACTAAGACAAAAGCAAGCAGTGTATGAAATAAGCTTTTGGCTTGGGAATATGCCTCTTGCAGAGCATGCTGGGGACTGTTTGGCCACAGCAGTGTCAAGTAAAAGGTGGGTCTGGGCTGCTTTGCAACTGGCTATGGAACAGCCCATTCCCATGCTGTTAAACTCTTATGCTCCAAAGCAGGATGGCCGCATCCAAACTGCCTGCTGGGAGCAGTTCCTGATCTGTGCCAACTCACTGGCTGAACTTGGAAGTTGTTTTGTGGAAAGATGGTTATCCTTGATCAAAACCTGTGCTGGGGACTGTGGCACCAAGCTCCCAGGGTGGGTGGTTGAGTTCTGGTACCTTCTCAAAATATTCCCTGGCACTGCTATAAGTTGTTACTGCAGACAGAGCTCTGACTCCTCTGCTGTCAAGTGCAGGTGCTGCTTTTGTTCTGAATTCTTTCTGTCATGCATTAGCAGATTCTCATCAACTGTTAGATTTATCTACCTTTCTCCAAATCAAGAACCGTCATATCTGAAATCTGTGTGGAGATTGAGCTGTCTAAGAGACAAGCTCTGAACTCTCTAGTGCTGTTCTGCTGCTGGTCTGGTAAAGTAAGGAGAGGCCATAATGAAATTGCATGTCAGAGATGGGCACTGTGTCTGTACAGTAGCATTTGTGAATGTTAGCTCTGAGTAGGTGGAAAATACATTCCTGGAAGGAAGAGAACGTGAAAAAAACCACCCTTGCTGTCTTTCTAATCGGGAGTGATTACCAGACATTTGTCTTGTTATTCTGCATTCTAGATCTGTAAAATATTATTTAAATACTAACATTTTTTAAAGATTTCATTTCTGATTCAATTCAAAGAGAACATTCACTGTTATTTCAGAGGCCTCTGGAGAACATAGTCCAGCTGCTGTTCATAGTTGTGCTTTGTGTTGATAAGACAAGTAAGCACGCACTTTTTCATCATTCCCTTTTACTGACCTGTGTCTGAAATGCTATGGGCCAAGTTTACACTCTCATGGACCCCAGAGATGAGACTGACTTTGGGAAGTTCATTGTGTGAGGTGCCTCTGAGAGGATGTTATATGGGTGAAGGAAGAGCTGCATGTAGAAGCCCTGTTAAACTTGTTTGGGTGATGATGGGTATAAAGGAAAAACCTGAGTTTTTCAGGAACTCAGGGAAAAGCCTTGAGTTCCCTGGAAAAACTTCAGCTACTACTATCCTACACAGTACCTCAAGGGCAAGCAGGCAGAAAATAAAACTTTGGGTAGTGCCAATTTGTGTATTATAGCATTAATTATGCTTTGCTGTCATTGAGCCTAATTTGGTGAACTGTTAGGACATTGTCAAGGTTTGACCTTGACTAAACGCCAGGCACCTCGACTCTCTCTTGATACAGAAAAAAAACCACTTAAAAACAAAAACACACCAATCTCATGAGTCACCTGAGATAGGACACTGGTTGGTAGGAGGACGCACAGAAAAAGAAAAAAGGGCAAACAGGCTCTAAGCTTAAAGTTGCAAAAAAAGTGATTTAATTACTTAACAGAATTTGAGGATAAATGCAAGGCGAAAATATACTTTTCATACATTATTTTGTTCACTCCTCCTTCCCTCTTACGAACTTATAGTATTTACCCCTTTTCTTCTTTTATAACCAATAAATTCAGGTAGGGGCAGAGTGTGGGG
>VZRM01006404.1:150010-296725 GCA_013397955.1 Grantiella picta | reverse complement strand
GATTTCTGCACTCCTGTGGACTCCATGGGCTGCAGGGGACTTCCTGCCCCCATGGCCTTCACCGTGGCTAGCAGAGAATTTCAGCTCCGGCACTTCCTTCCCTACCTTCTTCACTGACCTTGGCGTTATCCATGCTGTTTTCCCTCTACATATTTTCACCTCCACCTCCTCCTGCTCCAACTACAAAGAAGTGAAAGAAGTGCGCATCTACTTTGTTTTGAATTTTTCTTAAATATGTTTTCACAGAGGCGTAACCAGCACCTCCAATTGGCCCAAACTTGGCCAGCAGCATGTCCATCACCTTCAGAGCCATCAGAGATTGGCTCTGCTGGACTTGATGTAAAAACTTCCAGAACTTACACTCAGGACACACAGGAGTCATCTTTGTGCCACTTCCCCCCCCTCAGACACCTCTCTAGGCCTACCACAGCAGCTTCTGAGGGGTCCAAATTTCTCCTAGATGTTAAAAATACTTTACTGATGTTTTGGGCCAATCAAAACCACCACAGACATATACTGCTTGTAAATTTTGTTCAGATTTTATTGAGTGCGATTGCATAGTGTTTATTGTGATTCAAGTGGAAGGGAGGTTTTGTTCTTTTCACTTGCATATTGTACAAGTAATGCTTCAGTGACTTTGATCTAGTGGGGAAAATTATAAGTGCAGTCTGTTTCTTTTCTGAAGAGTTGCTAATGATGTTTTGTGTTGGTTATGAAAGAATAGGATGGAAACTAGCTTAAGCATATGTTAGTAAAAACTTGTGTATTAAGAGTTTGAATGAATTAGCTGATTATTGAATAATGTCAGTATTCTATCACTGATCTCTTAAGTATGTGAACTTGTCTGTCTAATTGAACTTTGTAGTTGATTTAGTTATTTTGAAAAAATTTCCTTGGGGCAAGAAGAGAACTGTTTGATATAGTATGATATCTTCACTACTGGAATATTTGAAAAACATCTAAAATCTGGTAGTCCTCAAAACATGATATCAGATCTTATCAATAACTGAGATTTGTGTTTTAAATATTTTTAACTAGGGGGTAGTCATATAACTTGGACTGATCTTGGGGTTTTATTGAACAGAGTAATAAAGCAGAGGTAGCCTGGAAGACCTTGACCGTAAGGGACCTCTGGAGGCCCCTATTCAGATCAGGTTGGTTGTGGCCTCATCCAATCCTTTACACAAACCCTTTTGGTTTTTGTTGGTTTGTGTAGAGGATATGGAGAAAAGATTTGACTTAAAGTATAATTTTCAGATGTTAGCTGAGAAGGTTCCTGAAGTTTCTCATGTTCAAGTAAAACTAACTACAATTGTAAAAGTGAGCCATAACCTAAGTCAGCATTCACAGCTGAATGGTACTGAAGCACAAGTGCTGACTCAGCACTCTGGAAATAGATGATCACTGACACACCTTGGTATCCATTGTGGCACATTTAATCACTTGTTTTTGATCCAAGAGTAATATATCCTGAAAAACTGGGAATTGTACTGTGTTGGATTTTGCCTAATAATTAGTTAAGTTTAAATGTAACCATGTAGGTGTGATGTTGGCAGTATGTTTACATTTCAACAATATTTTTCGTATGCTTTAGTTTATCTGTTTTTTATACTGAGATGCAAGTCAGCCATATAAATTGCATATGTCATTGAAATGAGGATTAATGTGCTAGACAGTGTGGAATGTAACTGTGATGAAAAAACTTTTGTGGCAATTAGGAAGAGCTTGGAAACCAATATTATACTAATGTGAATGCTGTCTACATCATAATTAATTTTTATGGTATTGTTTTTAATGGATCATTTGTGTACATATTTGCACAAATACACACTTTAAATGCACAGTAACAAGTATGAGACTAAATTAAGTGCATGAGTTTGTGCAGCTTTATATTTTGAAAATCAGTGCTATGGTATCCAAAGGACTTAGTTCCAGTCCTTCATGGCCCTAGATTGATATCTAACAGTTTTACTTGAATTTGTTTAATAATCTAGCAGGAAGCATGCAGCAGTATGCAGTGGATTTAATTGCAGTGTTAGTGAGCACTTTGAATTTGTTTTACTTGGCTTTGTCTTTTTTTCCTTCAACTTCAGATGTTCAATTCTGTTGTGTGAGATTAAGTTCTTATGACCCCTTGTACTATTTAGCATGTCTCATTTGTTGATTTAAGCTTTTGGTACAGTGGTGCATCTATCACTGAGTATTTTCCAAGTTACTTGACAAAGGTTTCCTTTTTCTTGAGTAATGGGACTTTTTTGTTTTCATCTGTGATTACAGGAGAACATGTTGAGGCTTGAGTTTGATATCTTTTTGATCTCCCCAAGAACAGTAAAGAATATTGGCTGGATTTCTTTCAGAAGTACTGTCTCTACAGTACTTTATTGAATTTTGGAACTTTTTTAGCAGATGACTGAATTTTCCTTTTTCGTTTTCTATGTAATTCCTCTAGTTTTCTGTGACAGCCCAGCCTTCACTTGCTGTATTGTGACAAACACTATAAAAATCCTCTTAAATGTCAGAGATGTTGGATAAATGGATAGTGACTTGCAGTTGATTACAGTAGTTTTTGGTTTTTCAGATTTGAGGGTTCTGATGTAGTCAATAAAGATTCATGCTCCCTTTTTCACCACTCTTGACCATAGTGATGACACATTTGTTTTCTGCAGTTAATTTCTGTGGCTACTTCTGAAGTAATTCAGAAATGGTATAAAAATCTGCAAATTAAAAATGCATGGTAAGATACATAGATTTGTAGACTTTAGAGTTTTTTACCTTAAGAAACTGCTGAAAGAATAAGCACAGTTTTAGAATTATGTTTAGAATGGGATCTTTGTCTGCATTTACACCAGAGGACTTTCTGGCTACATATGTTTTATCATAATATTTTAAGAAATAAAACAGAATAAGGAACTTTATGTTGTGATTTTGAGAGCAATAAAACTAAAGATGAAGGAAATGCTGTGATTTATTCTATTGCTTGGAGGTTATGGAAGATTTTTTAAACAATGTATATTATTAATTTATTTTGACAGAGGTAGGTATATGTGTATACGAAGCATATGTCTGGTCTAAAAGTTGAGTGTCATTTAAGATACTTTGCTGCAGCAACAAAAACTTAAAGAATTTGCACTGGGTCTAGCACAGAGAGTAGTAATGAGTTAACCTTTTTTGCCTTTTATTAAGTACTGTGAAGTAGATGTTAATTGCAGTAAAAAGCTTCCTTTCCACACAGTGAGTTTACAAATGCAAACCAGTGTGTTGTTAATTGTCTCAAGGAAAGTGTCAGTTACATCAATGTGCATTTCTTTTCATAGAAATGTCCTGTTGCTTCTGTTTAAATGCAAGACGGACTGGATTGAAACCAAATGATTGTAGCCAAATACACTGATTTATTTTTATAGAGTAGGGCCTTCAGAAGTTCCAGACTAAATGTCATGCTTAGATAAGTAACAACCTTATGAGAATTCACCTGTGTTTCCCAGTGGCAGTATTTTTTAAATCATGAGTTAGCCTGTGTGTAGGCTTTCTTTTATTGATGGCCAGTCTCCTAGGTAGTGCTCCATGAAGGGCACACCTCAAAATTTTTGTGTCTTGTTGAAGAAGCAGGTAGATCAATTTCCATGACTCCTTGTCTATTTTAAATGCCTCTGCAAACACTCAGGTAGGGCTTGTCTCTCTCCCCTGTTACTGGAGGGACCATGGTGATACTGGCCAAGAAAATTATCCTCTGATTCAGTGTTTTTGTTGCCAAATTTGCTTTCTTTAGTAAGTATCGCATGTACTGTACTGGAACAGGTAACGTTGACTGTGTTCATTTAAAACTGGGGAGGTTTCTGTCTGTTTGTCCTAAGGGATGAGTCTGACTTCTACACTAATGACCTTCTTGTATGTTTGTTAAACATTGCCCATGACTTTTTACTTACTTCATTCAAGCACATACTTCTTCTACAAGTCCATTAAAGTAAAAAATTCAGCGCACTCTCAGCAGGAAGGTTATTTGTGGTGTCGTGGAAATCAATACAAGATACCTATTAGTGGATTAATATTTTGTTTCTATTTGAGGTTTTCTTCATTGCTGTATTAGTTTAAGGTTTTGTTTCTAATGAGCATATAGAAATGTGTGTAATGGAAAAATAAGAGTACCAAATCTCCTTTGGATATATATGAACACTTGAAATGCTTCATTAGGTATAAATTGAGTAGAGGAACATGCGTGGAAATCTTGGAAGTGTTATCATCTGGGATGTATAATCTTTTGCATGTTCTTAGTACCTAGTAGTCTGACAATACGGTTGTCTTGGAAACAGACTTTATTTTCCTTTTGTGAATATCATCCTCTTCCTTGAAAATCTAGAAGTTATGCTTCTGAAAGAAATAAGTGCAGATTTAAGATGTTTGTCCTCTATTTAAGGAACTGATACAGGAGTCTGGAAGTGAAGTTTGCATTGTGAGCTTTAATTATAGTTGTGTGATTATGTTGCTAAAACAGTCTTTAGGGTTTTTTTAGGTAAAATGCCTGTACTTAGTGTTGGTATTTGTCTGGGAATTATGTGCAGTGAAACACTTTGCCAAGATTTCCTAGCTTAATGTTTAAATAGAAATATTACAATGTAAGTGATGCATTAGAAGTGAAATTCCTAAAAACAAATTGATATATGACTTCCAGTCTTTTCCCTTGACCTGTTTTAAGTTAACAGCACGTGATAAATTCTTGAGTATTCTATGAGATTATAGCGTAATATTTGCCAGACAAAACATCAGCCATAGACAGAAGTCCAGAGAACAGCTTTTTTATTAGCCAAAGAGCTGCCATGCATGGCGTAAAATGTCAGAGTAAAATAGAAACTGAGTCAAAAAATAACCATCTTTCAAATTGCTGGCTTTTTATTAGAATTTGTGTGAAACTATGAAACAGTGTTCTTGAAATTTAATTTTTCTGGTCTGTATCTTATTTGTCCAGTCACAGCAGCGTCATAGTTTGGTATTAGCAACAGTGCAATTTCATCTAATTTTTACCGCTGAAGGTCCAGATTGAATAATTTTCCATGTTTTCTTCTTAAGTTGTTAAGTTTAATAAGTTTTCTAATGGAGATTTTAATATATTTCTCTTCCAAGTATTTTTGTCTCGAGTTCCAATTTAAAAGGCTTTCAAACAGTGATATGTACTTCAGAGATGAGCATTTTTTTAAGTTTCTCATAAAAGAACTATTTTTTTGAGTGATATTCACACTTTGGATGATACAACTTGTCCAAGGATAGAGAACCATGGCGAGATCTTGTTTAGCTATTGGAACCCACTTGCATGATCATTTATTTCATTCTACCTCCCATCTCTTCCTCCTGCTTTATTTCTTGTGTTGCACCTACATTTCAGATTGATCTCTCTTTCCAGACCTTAATTTGCCATTTTATTTTTGCTTAAATGTTCAAGTATGTTCTGGTTTTTTTTTAAATTCCTTTTCCCTAGAATAAGCTCAAGCTTTCTATATACGACTTGAGAGGAAGCTTATTAAACTAAGTGGAGCGAATCTTAAAGACTATGGTTGTTACCAAATGATGTAAAAAGCTTTTAGTGACCTGTATTTTGGCCCCAATCTACAATAGTGGTGTAAGTAGTGTTCACCCAGAAAGAAATAAATAATCACCGTTTGTTTGTCCACAAATGACAGTAGTCACTCTGATGTACTCTAATGGTGTTGTGTTCCATTTTGGACTTAATAGCATTTATATATGTTTACCTTGATGGCCAGGCCATAAACTTCCCACTTTCACCTCAAATTGTGATCTCATAAGTCTTACATTAAAAAAGGATATTAAAATTATATGTTATTTAAGCTATAAACAAAGCTGAGTTAGTCCTTGAACTTTTTTCACATTCCTCTAAATAAATGTCATTTCTTCCAGTTTAACAATATTAGTTAGCTGTGTTCAGAAAAAGCAGTCCATTTTATACCTTCCTGATCAAATAATAATTCTCCATGCTGATTACTAAGTATAACATAATTATATTCCCTGGCTCCGTTTTAGCTGAACAATTTTTCATTCTTTGCTCCCAAACTGCAAACAAGCAAGCAACCAGAAGGAAAAACCAAAACCCCTTATGGTAACAATTCTGTATAGTTACAGTATGTGCATCATTGTGTTACTGTGATCAGTTCCCTGAATTTGGTTGATAATCACATACTCTAGCATCCTTCTTGAATATCCTGGGAAAACCTGATATTGTTGAAGTTCTCATGGCTTTTCCTTTCAGATTAACTTTTAGTAAGCTTCAAAGTTTTTGTGTTGTTCCTATTCTTTATGATCCAGAGATGTTGTCCTGGAGGAATCTGTTTTACCTCTGTTCATTGTAATTAGAAAAGGTGACATCGTTCTTTCATCCCCAGAAATGAAATTATGCATAATTCAAAGTTAGTTCTAAGGATAAAGAGGAAGTACAGTTTTTTTCTCTCGTGTTTCACTTCAGGATGTTGCCGAGTCTGATATCAGTGGTGTTAGCAAAAGATAAAAGAAACTCCAGGGGAGGGATTGTAGATTCATTCAAGGAAAAATGGTATTTTTGTTGCCTTTTGTAACTGAAAAACCACAAAACAAAATAACTAATGAACACTTTCCTTGTACCATTAGCAAGGAAGTTGGTTAAGTACAGTCATCTACAGCCAGAGACACAGACACACAAAGTTGCTTTCTCAGTGATGAGAACCGCAGCTCTGAAGAGCAGTGTATCCAATCATCACATCATGTGTGAGACAGAAGTTTCTCTCTCCAGTGCCCAGCATAAAGACAACCTTCACTTAGGCACGTGACATTTCGGTATAGGCAGTCCCACTGCAAGACTTGGTTTGAAATGGCCTCTGCAAATCTTTCCATCTAATAACAGCCTGAAATACAAAATAGCTTAGCCAAACTACTCTTCACACAACTTGTTTTAGAGCTTCTCATGAATTACAGTTGGGTATATTTGTTAGAAAAGGGAAGATTTTGTTTCATCTGCATAGTTTTGGGGTTTTTTGGGGGGAGGGGGTTGGAGATGTATCCTGAAGTAAGATGGGTTTTCCCTGCCCATGATCTCAAAGGGTACTCAAGGAAACAGTTTGCCGTCTGACAAATCATGTCAGTTTTGTAGCTTTTGTCGTTTGCATTTACTTAAAAGAACGCGTGCTGCTCTGCTCTCCCTGTTGTTCCTTCCTTTTCTGGAATGCCACTGCAGTGGCTGCCTCAGCAGAGGGGCAGGGACAGTGGCTGAGAGTTACCAACTCTGATGTGGTCCCATTTTCGGGTTTTTTTTCTCTCTGGGGATTCTTCAATGGCCCTGCTCAAAAGGCAGTGGTGCAGAGGGGAGGAACAGGGAACTCATGGTGGGAGGAATGCATTTTTTACTATTGCTGGATGTGAGAAAAATGCTTAAAATTTTTTTCTGTTCTTTCATACAATCTGAAATTCTCAAAATTTTATATGATAATGTGCTTTCCTTTAATTTCTGAGAGGAGTGCTTTTTTTGTTTTAAAATAAGAATGAGTAATGTTTCAGCATTAATAAAAATGAAGTACTCTTTCTGATACCCTTTTTGATTCTTATTTACAGACATTTTAAGTTTCTTCTTAGTGTTCTTATGACTTAAGCTACTCAGTCTGGTTTTTAAGTTTTTGTGAATAAAATGTATCTGAATAAAACATACTTATTTGATACGTTGTGTCCTAACTTCCGCTTGATGGAACCCTTCTGTTATGAATGGACAATATCAACGGTGGCTGAAATTTGAAATGTAACGGAAATGATAGATTTTGTAGCTTGTTTAAAGCATCTTATTCTTTACATCTCGGAGCTGTCAGAGGTCATAAACAGATCTGGGAGCAGCAGCATTTATAACCAAATTGCTCTCATAGATAAATAATTCAGCATTGAGCTTATTATGTCTGTAGACTTTAGCATAGCCACAGGTATCTTGTCTATTATCCACCTTAGTGCTCCACTCAAGCCAGAGAGCTTGTGTTTGCAGTGTGTTTAATTTGAACAATAAAGGTTTGGGTGTGAATCCAAGGAGGGTTGGAATATTATTTAAGCAATACCTCAAGATAAGCAGTGGTGAGCAGAGGATGTGTACAGCATTTTGTTGCTTACCTCTGTTGTTACAGTCTTTGTGGGCTGCAGCACCATCCCAGGTCTCTGACTTGGCAGCAGTAGCCACCTTAGCCCAAACTGCCCTGCTGAAGGGCTCTTGTATGGTTTTCTCCAGCATGTCAGTGCTGGGTATGAAACCAGAAAACTGTGTTATTTGCACAATTCTGCCTCTCAGTAGATATTCAACATGATGTTGAAAGACTGTGTGCTCTGACATTGTTAATGAAGGAGATGCTAGAACAAGAAAACATGAGGAAAAACATTGGTTTCTGTCATAAATAAGCTTGTCGCTATTTCTTGCTTGTGTGTGCTCGGTGTGTTGTTACACATATGATGGATGCTGAGGTTATTCAAATGCCATAAGAGAAAGTTGTTTTTTCACCTCCTTTGCAGAAGGATTTGCAATAGGAGCAGGACATCTTAATTCCCTAGAGGTCCTCTGCAGTGCTGAGTACCTCAGAGTGAAAGTCTTGATTCTTCATTCTGTTGCCCTGTCCCCAGCAATTACTATTTTAATTTTTCACACAAGGAACTCTTCTAATGCTGCCATATGTCATTACCTGGTATCATTCAGATACCATTTGATGGGTACTTTCAAAAGCAGGGGGAAGGCTTACTCAGAACCCTTTGTAGTATATTGATTTTTCTTTTTTTATGTGTTAATGGTGTGACTTTACCTTTTGTGACCAAAGGTAATTTGAAACTTAAATTTTGAAGTTGATAATATACATCTCCTCTTAGAGAATGTGTGTCTTTACATAGCTGTTTATTCACATCAGTTAATTAATTTGGCAGTAATTGTATTTTTTGCAATTTTAAAAATGTTTAGGGCTATTTTAAATGGTCTTATCTGGTGAAATATAGATTGTTATGGGCTAATGTGTATGTGAGTGCATGAAAATATTCACTGTAGTGGTGCATTAAGCTGAGTTTAAATGTGGCACAATCTTCCTGGGTTGATTTATGCATTTCTAACTATACTTTTGGCTTCAGGTAAAATGTATGAAGATACGCTGGGATTTCATGGGGTGTAGCTCCCATTTTAAAATCACTTCTGTAATACTGTCTGTAAGCAATTCTGTAATTTCTGATTCTCAGTTTAACATCAGAACAGTTTTGCAATAAAAAATATAGTAAATAATTTGCAGTAAAAAATATAGTAAATAATTTGCAGAATTCTATCTGAATGAATATGAAATAATTAATTCAACGTATCTCTGCACAATAATAAGAACTGGTTGCTCCTTGCTGTGTTGTTCGTTCACAGCTGTTTCTTCATGCTGCCATGCTAGCAGCATGTGTTTGATTTTGCTCTGAGTAGCAGAAGAAAAAGTTGAAATGCTGCAATTTGAAGTTAACTTCCAGGGAGTGATGAGGGTGGCCTGTCAGGCCATGGTAATTTTTTTTTATGTCACTCTGAGAAAAATAAATTTAAAATAATCTGATAGCATTTATCACATGCTTGACTGTGCCCTGTTTGTTTAACACGTCTCAGACTAGCGTTTTCTGATCTGGCCACAGTAATGTGTTTTATCAATGCTGTCATTAATTTGGCTACAAGTGGGAATAGTCTTTTTGGATTGGATAAATACTTCAGCTTTATACTTAAGCTGCTTAAAGGACATAAAAATTTTAGACCTTTTTTATAGAGAAAATCTGAGCAGAAAGTGAATTGTACAGGTAGTTACTATGAACAGACATATCTTACTGAGATTGTTGGAGCAATTGTCTAAACCGTAGCATTGTATATATCTAGGAGGATGCCAGCAAAAATAAAAAATCTGATTGCTGTTCTTTCCAGTGAAAATGAGTAGATGGGCTCTTAACCCATTTAATTTTATGATTAAATAATAAATATCTATCAGCACTTTGTATTAGCATATGAGATAAATGTGTGTCAGTGTGGTCTAGACCTGGTAGGAGTCTATGTATCTGGCAGTCGGAGTGGGACTTTTGGTTGTGTGATTTTTTCTTTTATTTTTCTATTTAATTCTTTCTCAACTTGGAAAACAAGAAGGTTGATGCTCTTTCTGCAATGTGTGGTATTTTAAACCTTAAATGTCACCCATCCCCTTGCCCTTCTAATGAATTTGTGCATTCTCTGAATGCTTATGAGTCAGCAGAGAACTCTGTATTTGCTTCACTTAGTGAATTTAAACAAAAACCCCTTAAGGGTGTTGATGATAGCAAACACCTAGATTTTTTTGTATAAATCAACTAGAGGTTCGAGCATTTAAATATATCATAGGTTTTTAAGAGAGCCTGATGCTTGGGTTCAGCGTGCATGCTGTGGATGCCAGTGATGAGAGGTAGAGGAGACACCTGTGAGGAGTGCATCCAACCTTTCAGCTGAGGGATCTGCCTCTGCACTGGCAATTTGGAGAGTTTTGGGGTATCTCTGCAATTGCACACACTGATGGCAGTGCAGTGACATGGCCAGTCTGCACCATGGACTGTTACCTTGGGCCTCCTTTAAGGTGAGGAGGGTGTCAGTGGTGTGGATGGATGGTATGCCGGGACTTAATATGGACTAAATCAGCCATCTTTTGGTGGTAAATGGTCGGGAGAGGTTGTCGTGACTTGAACTTGATTCTGATCCTCTGTGTTTCTGCTGGCAGTCATATACAAGGAGGAAAGGCTTTTGCTGTTCAGCTGGTGGTTTGTCTTTTGCTTGCTTTTTTCATGTAAAAGCCCAGAAAGTTTGCAGCTGGTGCAGGTAGAGGATCATTGCAGTAAGGGCTGCTTCCAAAGAAACAACCAACCAACCTAAAAAAACACCAGGGAGGAGAGCACCTGTGTCCCTCTGCCATCCCTGTGTATGCTGAGCCTGGCTCTGTGAGGGTGCAGGTTTACTTGTGTTCCATTTTGTGACTCTGGTCTCTGTTTTTGTGAGCACAGTATGAACTATAATTGGAATAAGATGCCCTTGAAAAATCTGCTAAGGATTTGTGTGATTGACAAAGGAGTTTTGTTATATTTGGAAGATGTAGTTAAATGTAACATAACATGAAAGGCAGAAGCAAAATAATTTTTGTTGTTTTAGGAAGCTAATCAAGGGTTTGTTTCAGCTCTGCTGGTAAGGAATATGACACTGGAAAATTCTGTCTCTATTAGTTTCTAATGAAAACTAGACCATAAATGAACATGCTGCTCCTTATCACCTGAGATGGACTGTGATCATTGAATTTTGTGATCAAAGTTATATTATTGAAAGAACAAATGTTAGCTTCTCTCCCCTTTCTTTTTTCATTGTGCTTTTAAACCTATTACAGAATTTTGGAGTTCAGCACATTAAGATCATGTGCTGTTAGGAGAATGGCACATTTTCTGTATAGAAGCTGAGCCTTAAATTATTATGTACCATCAAATCATGTAGTACCTTTCCACAAATCACTGGTCACATAACAGTAGTATTAATTTCTGAGGGAACCGTAATGTATTAAACTGTTAAATATTTCAGGCTTTGTTCTTCATCTGGGAACACAGGCAGAAAAAATGAGATACGCCATATAGTTCGTAATTTTTTCAGCACTTATATAAAGGCTGAAACATATTTTCTTTGATGCATCACTGACTTTTGCTAAAGTGAGGTGAGAAGGCTCCATTTTCTGTCATGAACCAACCAGAACCCAGCATGTTTCCAGCGTCCAGTTCTGAATTTCTGTTCACATTGCAAATTGATGTGGAACTGCATCCATTGAGGCTTTGTGGCATGTACAAAACATTTGTTCAGCTGGAAAATGAGTGGGGGAAAAGAACCAGCAGTGACAGTTTGTATGGGAGCCCATTGGAGTGCTGTGAAACACTATGGCAAAACACCTGCCATAAGGAATGGAGGAAGTACAGCCCATGGCCATGTCTGGATGAAGGGCACCTGTGAAAGTGGGTGTTGCAGCTTTGTTGAGGATCACCACTTCTGAGATCTGGATTCCATAACTGATGCACTGTGAAACCAGACTCTGTGATGTTAGATTAAAAAAAAAATGCACTCTTTGCCAGTAATTAATTTGATATTTTTGGAAAACAGTCAACAGTTTGTAAAATTGTAACTGTTCTTTACGTGTACTTCAGTTATTTCTAGGTACCACAGCTCATGCCTGCAGCGGTAGCCACAGGCTGCTCCAGGTGGTTATTAGTCAGTGGGGAGGACTTTTCTCCTACTGTGGAACCTGCACTGATATTTTATGGAGGGGTTCTTGGAGTTTGTATGTTCAGTCAGATCTCTTGATAAGATGTGAAGAGTTTTGCATTGCTTGCTTTGAGTATTGTTTCTGAATTACATGTTGTGAATGTTGTTGTTTGGTATAATGGGAGTGGTGTGGGGTTTGTTTGTTTGTGTGGTCTTTTTGGTTGTTTTGGTTTTGGGGCTTTTTTGGTGTGGGTTGTTGGTTTTGTTTGGTGGGGTTTTTTTGGGTTTTTTTTTTTGAGAGTCCAGAGTCAGTACTGACTGGATTGTTCTGTGCAGAAATGCAAAGGTAGAATAAAATAGAGGTGAAATGGTGATGTGTCATTGTCAGTGTGTTACTGGTCTGCTAATAGCTTCAGAGATTACGTTTGTCCATCTGCCTTGATAAGAAATTCTGTAAATCGCAAAGTTGAAGAATTAGCCCATTATAATTTTTTATCTTATCATTACTATTTGATTGTTCAATCATTGGGAAAAAACCTAATTAGTTTCTTTTAAGCCCTACACCAACTCTACCATGTGTAATACCACTGAGGTGTAGGTTTACTGTGGGAATTAACTGTGGTGTCACTGTTCCTGAATGCCTATTTAATGCAACAGCAGGAGAAGTGATGTTGGGAAGAGCCTTGAAGAATCAGTTTTGTTCCAAGTCTGTATAAATAAAAATTTGCTTTTGTTTGCCCCAGTTTGTTTTAGCTATCTCTGTTCTTTAAATAGCCATGAATAAAGCTTTGCAACAGGGCTGGTAAGGTCCTGGTGACTTCAGTGAGGCTTGACATGGTCCATTAATGTGCTGTATTTGTACTAAAATGGTGTCATTTTGAAATTTATCACAGGCTCACGAATATCTTTCTTTCTTCTTGCCACTTCTCTGGAATTATTGGACATAGAGCTGAAGTAGAAGCTTTAATTTCTTAGCTGATAATTGGATTAACAATTCAGTATGCAATGCTGAGGTTTCTTTTAGCTGAAAATTGGGAATTAATGCTTATATCTCATAGCTATAATGCTGTACTTTTGAATACTCATGATACTTAATCCTTTCTTTAAAAAAAAGTTACCAGGTAACAATCATAATTTTTCAATATTCTGAAAATGTTTTTTTAGTTCAGTTTCTTATGTTATAGTTAGAGTTTTGCTTCAAACTTTAAAGGTGCTTTAAAGGATATCTTACTGAAGTAGGAGAGAAGCCTGTATTTTTTCCAATTGAAAATTAGCTTTTGAAATTAATTAATTGTGGAGCTTGTTTTTAAGTTCCTCTTAAGAAAATTAAAAGTTTAGGCTCCCTTCCCACCTGGTGTTTCAACATGCACTTAACTTTTAAACATCTGAGTAGGTTCACTTACTTTGCTAAATACACACATCACAGGGCTTTTGAATTCACACTACAACTTCTTGAGAGCAGCTGCAGTGGAGCTGGTGCTGGGCAGAGGGAGCTGGGCAGTGCACAGCATCCATAGGTGCAGAGACCTTGGGGACAGCGGTGTCAGGGGTAGCACTGCCAGCAGCATTAATTTTGCAGAGCTGCTGTCCTTGCACAACCTTGAGTGTTGTAATTTAGAGAAGTCATAATGGTCAAAGATTGCCCCAAAGTGGTGAGAAAGCAATTTTCCAACTGTGCCCACATTACCAGTGTGACCCATTGGCCACTTCCATTTCTGCCCTTGAGAAAGTTTTGCTTTTCTAGTGGTGCTCAGCCTGGTATTGATGTAATATACAGTGACTGTGTTGCCCGTCCAGTGACATAAATGCTGCTATCTAAGTAAACGTGGTCCAAATGATTTCTGTTGCAACAGGACTCTAAGTCTGAACAAACTTAAATATGTTCAAAACAATGCAGAAAGAGGGTTATCCTATTCTTTTTTTCCTTTGGGAATGAGAATGTGAAGTAGGTACGTGTCCTTTAAGCTCCTTCTTGTTCTCCCCTAACTTATTTTTGTTAACTAATTTCTTCCAAAACCTGGCAGAATGACAGAAGTCTCACAGTTACTGAATTTCTGCCACCTTTGGAGCAGTCCAGGATGGATTCAAATGACCTTATCAGTTCTGAGAAATGCAGAGAGTCGTTAGGCAGAAAGGTTTCAGTAGTTCTAGAATACTTTTTTTAATACATTTGTAGAATATTTGTGTAGTTGTTGAATACTTTTTCTAATACATTTCTTCAAGAATAATACTTTTCTGGATGTATCAGTTTACAAAGTATATTCTGTTGATATCCTGCTAGATAGGAAAGATTATTTTAATAAATATATTACATCTGTAATTAAATTTTGTTTTGTTTTTGATAGTAGTATATGATAGGACATTAATCTGTACATATATACATTTTAAACTAGCTACATAAAATTGACTGTAGATACTAGAAATGCTTTAATGACCTTTCTTATAAAAAGTGTAATTTTTTTTATTTGGTGTTGATTAATAGACTGTTGTAGGAGATTGTGTAAAGGTATATTATTACAGTAAAATGCTATTTAAAAAAGTTGACCTGAATCTTGCATTTGTTTATTTTGTGACATTTATATTTCTTCCTCATTAGAGCTATGCAGCAAAGATTGAGCAACAAATTAATGAGGACAAACAAAACTTGAGAGAAAAGGCTGTATATGGAGTTCAGCTCACAGAAGAAAAACTTAATGACTTCCGTGATGAACAGATTGGGCAGCTGAAGGAACTGATGGATGAAGCTACCAAACCTAATAAAAAAATCACGATTTCTAAAGACTCAGAATACAAAACCTAAAATATTTTAAAAGTTATTTTAATGCATATGGAAACATTTTGAAACTGCATTTTCCAGTTGGACTTGAATGTGCTTTCTTTGAGATAATGGACGCTGCTGATACTATAACTTGTCTGAAATGGATGTGTTTGGCTTTCTGTGCAAGAATAAATGGAGAAATGGAATAATCACAACACTTAAATGTTAATTGCATTATTTTTTTTCTCATTTTTTTTCCTCCTAATGGATGTTGAAGACTGAAAAAAAAAGGTAAAATTAAATTGACATTTTTAAAATATAAAGTTGTTCGTTTGGGTGTTTCTTGTTTTGTAATATTGGCTCTTATAGGGCAAAACATCTTTCTGTTTGTCTATCATCCTCTTCTTTAATGGAAAATATGCAATTAGCATTTATTTTCTGGTGACAATTCAGTAGACAAAGAAATGGTACTACAGTGGGTTTGTCTTCATGGAAAGAAATGAGCAGTATTAGAAAAATATACAGCTGGTGAAATTTGAAGTTGGTTTTCTTCTTGAGCTTTATTGGGAAAGGGGCTTTAAAATAGAAAATGTAGCTCGTTATTACATTAACCTTGAATCACTATCTTATGCAGAAAATTCTGTGTGTTTTTCAAAGCTAGATTCAGATTATTGTTAGTATCTAAAATTTTTAAAAACCTTTCATGAGTGGCTTGTGCTGTAGTTTAAATTCAAAGGATTTTAAAAAACTTGATATCCCATATTATCCAATATTTTGCCTCCATCACAGAAATTATCCTGTTGATAATATTGTATGGCAGACATTAGTAATTTATTTCTAATAGGTTAAATCTTCTGTAAGGCAATGTGTGCCTGTTGTAACACATACTATTGGGACTAAAATAAAAGAGGTTTTATCTGTTAGGAAAAAACACACCCCTTTCTGTGCAAAAGACAGCTTTCATTTCCTCTTCCCAACCTAGTTTTATGTTATTAGTTTTTTCTATTTCTGGACCTTTCCCTGTCTGTTACCCACAGCATGTTCAAGACAACATAATTTCTTTGCTCTTGGGGAATAACAGCTTTGACAAGTAAGCACATTTCCATCTGTCTCGATTTGTATCAACATGCTCTTTGCCAAAGCTGTACTCCTGGATCCTAACAGAGTGGGGAGCAATTTGGGGAGCAGCCTCTTTCTTTCTCCTTTACCTCTCTTCCCAAGTCTTTGATGGGATTGTAGGCTGCAGGTTGCTCATTTATATTAAAAGTTCAACTGCAAGATTCATATGTGAGGAAGACGTGGTTGCTTTTCTGATTTTCCTCTGGCGCCCACAGCCTTTGTTGTGTGTGCAGTAGGAACATCCTGTAGCCTCAAGCACCCGAAGCAAACAGGGTTGAAGGGCAGAGATGACATCCAGACTGCAGGGCTGTTCACAGTTCCTGATTTTTGGTGCTTCAGGGGGGTGGTTGGAAAGAACAGTAGCTCCCTCCTGGCCCGCTCCATACCTAGGATGCCCCAGGATCAAAGTGGGAAGCAAATGGCATGTGCACACAGGAAGCTTGAAGATTGTCTCTGATACTGCCATTCACACATTCCTAAAGCTTTTATCTTTTTACGGTTTGAAGTCTGCAAAAATCTAATCCAGCTCTGGAGTTCAGGGCATAAGGATTTGTTCTGCACTTCTATCAGATGTACAGTAATCAAATCTATTTGGTTTTCATACCAAAAGTAATGTTTGGGTGTCGATGACAGAGTTGGTTTCCAGTCCTTGACTGGTAGTACACCCGTGCCTGCTTTCCAGCCAATATCCAATTTGCTTCAATTTTATTTCAAATACTGCAAATTAAAGCATGCTTACTTTTATCAATACATTTAATGAAACTTTTTAGTTCGATGAAACTCGTTAAAATACTTGTTTTTCATGTCTCCTCATGTATTAATCTAAATTTTTAAAAGCTAAATAATAACGAAAAATTGCTATTTGGTCTGAAAAACCCTAAGCTTCTAATGAGACCTAAAGGGACTTGGAGCTGAAGGTAAACATCTTTACATCGACAGTCCATGTTCTAGTAAATCCAACAATTTTTTTCTTTCATTCCCAACAGTACTTTGTGTTTTGTACAATATTTGTATTCTTGTTTAAAACCTTTTTCATAAAAGCCAATATTCCATTACAGGAATGAAGCATCTTTCAAGATTGTTGGCTTTCAGACAGCCAGTGCTAATAGTAAGGCATGCTTTGGTCAGAGCACGGCTTATGTGAGTGGTGGGGCTTCACAGAAGCTTTGTGATGCCAACACTGCCACGCATTAGTGAAATTCTTTCATTTACACGTGTGGTAAATGACAGTTAAGTTGAGGAAAACAATGTGCCTCTCATCTTGACCACAGAAAGATAGAGTGACACAAATGCTTTTTCTTTAATTTTTGGGGTTTTTTAAGGTATAGGATACTTCTGTTGGTAACTTTACACTGGGTTTGAAGGACAATGAACGGAGTAAAGCATCCATCAAAAATACTTGAAAACTTCAAGCAGTGTGCTGTTTCAAATGGCAAAAGAGTTGCCTAGAAAAAAAAGACGCTACTCACCTTATAATGAAAAATAGCTCTCATCACTTTAGAAAAGAGTGCAAAGTTTTGAGTTGTGTTCTCTGTGTTGGATGGATTGCTGTTATACAACTCAGCACTGAAAAGCTCCTACCGCCCTTAAAAGACTTCTCTCTATCCAGCTTATCCATTAAGAAAGATCCATTATGTTTTGTTGATCTTAAATCCATTTGGCTCTCCTAGAGCGCAAAGAGAGTGATACAATTCACTGGCTGACTTGGCTGAGCCTTGTCTGTGGTAACACTTTATGTGATTGCCTGGCAGGAGTTGGAGGGAGCTAAAGTTTTAAGTAGCTGGAAAAGGCACAAGAAAAGTCTTACCAACAAGTAAAGAATTTTCAGAAGTCTCTCTTATTAAAAACTACCGGTTTTGATATGCAAAGTTAGACATATTAAAAATAACAAATAAAATGTCACTCTTTTAGTGTTTTATTATACCTGTGATGTGGGTTTATGCTTTTTTAACTGTCTATCCAGCAAGAACTATTAGGACATATTTCTTCCTTAAAAATAAATTAATAATGTAACAGCTTGAAGGTAGGATTTATGAAGAAGTTTTATTCCTTAGCTATTTGGACTTTAATCTTTTTGAATTATTAGCGGACATTCTGTTTCTTCTTGGATATGTATTTATGAGATGGTGGCTATTCACTGATGAGTCACTGGCCAAATTTTCATTGGCTTCTAGGTAAAAATATTGGACAATTAATGAAAGAAACATGTCTTTCCCTGCCTGTTATAATCTATTTTAATTTCTACTTTCTATTACTAAACTAATAGCAGAGGAAAGGCTGAATTTACCCAAGTGGGACCATGGGGATCTATGTACTGTTTATGTTGGGTGGAAGCTGAATCACTGTATAAACCAGCTCACATTCAAGGGCAGAAGAAATATCTATGTCCTGTCCTGCTTAGCTGTTGATTTTCAGTCCTCTTGGAAAGAGTTTCAGGGTAAATCCTTCCTGCTGGAGGGTATAGCTGCAGCAGCACAGGTGTTGCAGGGCTTGTTTGGTAAACAGAACTGCCTGACCCACCTCCTATTACTTGGTGTCTTGGTGCTGGACCAGGCTTGGTGCTCCTGCCTCACAATGAGGAATTGTGTCCGGAGAGGTCTTCCCCATTGAGTCACATCAGGCAGTTGGCTGCAAAGACTGGTGCAAATTAAACGGCGTTAGAAGAGGTAACATTTGCACTGGTAAATAATCTGCTCTTTTTCATGGAGGTTATGCATCTACAGCAAAACTGCTGGCTTTGGTCAGAACATTTCCAGCAGTTTCAGTGGCCACAGCTCTGCTCTGGAAGCAACCTTGACAATGCTGCCTCCTTCCAGCTTTTCCAGTGGTCTGTCTACCAGTTAGAGTACATGTACATCACAGAATCAAGTTTTATTTGGATGCAACCATTACGTAAGTATAACACAAAGTATTCTTTGTTCATTGAGGTTGAGAGCTATAAGACAGTGCCTCAAGTCAGTGCATAAGAACTGAATAATTTTGCTACTTGTGTGTTATGAGTAAATGTCAGGTGTTTCAACAAGCTCATTTACAGGATATGTGATCCTGCAAAACTGATTCGTGTGTGTGGAGTTCAGTGTTTAATCTGCTCTCTAACAATTTCAAAGCTTGTACTTGAGAGTATAAACGAGGAAGAATCCTTTGTTTGATGAAATTACCTTTAGTTACTGAATATTTGTCAACTTGTTATAAATGCTGAGGAACAGCAGTGTGTATTACCCCTGTGAAGCCCTTAATAAGTAGTTTGTTGAAACACCACCATTTGCAGCACCACTTCCAGCACTGATAAGCCTTCCGGTTTATGCCAGTTACATTCCTTGAGGATTCTAGTGAAATTTGTTTTAAGCAAGTGAACATATTTACCATTTTTCCCCCCAAAGTTTTCTGTTTCTGGTTTTGACTGGAGAATACACAAGTACAGAATCTGAAACACTGGTATGTGTTTATTCTGAAAGATTAACAGCAAAACTAAAAAACATGCAGAGAAATGTAAGATGGCAATACTTTCCTGTGGTTGTATCAAAGGCAGGATTTCACTTAGCTTTACTGTGGTGGAATAATGTACAGAATCTGTAGCACAGAAAGTCTGCCAGAGCAGACTACTTGAGTACATATTAAAAATACCATGCTGTTTTCATTGAAGTCACCTCTGATTATAATCCAGTTAAAAGAACTTTTCAAAGCTGAAGAAAATCTCCAGTTAATCAAATACTCAGTTAAAACTCATTTGAGAACTCCATTCTATTTAATTTATAATGTGAGCACATGCTCCTGGGTGGTGGGAAAATGGACCTGTCCTAAGTATCAGCCTCAGATGGTATTGTACAGTGTTCCCAGAATGTGGAGTTACAGCAAAAGGGAAAACTCATTAGTGGCTTTTCTTTACAAATGATGAAATTGAACTCTTATGCTTTGTTTTTTCCTCCGAGTTAGATTATACCACTGCTGTCCAGTTCACCTCTTCCAAATTAATACTGTTAATTGAAAGAGCAGCTTGGAAATGAAATTAAGTGCATTTTTATGTACATTGAGGTACAACAAGGTTTGTTTAGATGCATCTGTATTTCAGCCTGCTTTTGTTATCCTTCTAGTCACAGAACCATTGGAATAAGTTCCAATAACCTTGGAAGTGACTCACAAGGATCATCACAGTCCAAATCCTGGCCCCACACAGGGCAGCCCCAAAAATTACACCCGGTGCCCAAGAGTGTTGTCCAAATGCTGCTTTAATTCTGTCAGGCTGGTGCTGTGATCACTTCCCTGGGGAGCCTGATCCAGTGCCCAGCCACCCTCTGGGTGGAGAGCCTTTTCCTAATATCCAGCCTAAATCTCCCCTGGGACAGTTTCATGCTAAGCCCTTAGGTTCTCTCACTGCTCACCAGAGGGACTGGCCAGCAGAGCACCAGTCGTGCTGTTGGTTGCTGATTTCGTATGGGGGAGCTTAGCTCAGACTGTGAGAGTGGGGGAATCAACGCCCTCTCCACAAATGACTTGGATGCCTTAATGATGTGAGAAGTTTTGCTGTGGTGTGGACAGAGTGTGGCACACGAACGGCACATCAGCAGCTCCTGCCTGCTGCTCACTGCCAGCCCCGGCCCAGGAGACTGGCAGCCAGGGAAGAAAAATTTAGGAACAGCTGGCTTTACTAAAAAGTAAATACTAAATCTTCCAAGCATCTCTTGTTACTTTATGGTAGTTTCCTCTTGAGAGCCGGTGCCGAGCGCTGATCCGTCACACAGAACAACAAAACCACAGCCGAGGTCTTGGTTCCAGACATTGACTCAGACTATGGGGTCCAGTCTTCCTCAGGCTCAAAATTCCTCAGTTTGTCCTGGAAAATTCAGCTTGTCCACTGCAGAAGACAGCAGTCATGGATGTCTCTCAGCTCCCCTGTGCTCAGGAGTGCAGCATTGCCTGCATGCATTGTGTACTCCGCATAGCTGCGGCAGGTTCATGGCAGTAACCTGGGACAATTGCTTTGATTTTGGTGCAAATACAGCAATAAAGCACCCTATTTTCTTGGGAATTAGTACAGAGTTGCCTTCCTGATCCCACAGTGGTGGAATGGTCAGAGGAAGACTGGCACTGCTTAGTGTTATAATTTTCCCTTCTCCAATGCTTTCTTTGCCATAGGCAGTTTGTGTTACAGCAGTGTGCTTTACTGCAGGCAAGTCCCACAGGTAAATATGCTACTTCTTGCCTGCCCTTACCAAGGCCCTGCAGCACACTCCAGAGCTCAGGAAGGCTTTTGGGTCTAATTTGGCCCATGCTACTCACCCCAGTAGCCCGCTTTTAAAACTGCAATGAGCAGGTAAGTTAGAAAATGTTTTAACCTCTTGCAATTCTCCCAGACCTCAGGTGAGACTGTAGGATTGGAATTGTAAAAGTGAGGAGGGGAAACATTTTTTTATTGTTGCTATGGCGACTGTTTTATGTAGCAATGACTTGTTCTGTTTCGTATCTCCTTGATCTTAGGCCCCCCCAAAAAAAAGAAAAAAAGAAAAGAAACATGAAAATATCACGGACAAAACCTCTGGGACATGAGAATACGATTTGAATGACCTCTCAGCAGTATAGCAAAGAAAAACATGATAGGAATAGGGATAAAAAAAGTCTTTGTGTGCCGAGACAGTCTCTTTCTGCAGAGGAGGATCTGGGAGGAAGTTAGAGAAGGAACTAGGGCCACAGTGAACATAAGAGCCACCAGCTGCAGATTCTTTGGATGATCCAGTGTTCCTTGTCTAGAGCTGCTGCTCCAGCCCCGCGGTTCATGCACTCTGGTCACAGTCCTGCTCAGAGAACAGCACAACACTTTTAACAATAAGACCTACCCACATTTCTTCTGTAATGTGCATCTTTTGACAACAGGGATATGGAGTCTGGGACTTTACCTCCTCCTAAATGGCTGTGGATGAGGTCTTCCCTTGCTAGTCCCTTACCTGAAGGAAAACGTGCTGTAGGAATTCTATGGCAGTGTAGTAAGGAACAAATATGCACCTGTTCCTTGTAAGCACATGATCAGCAAGGTTATGAGGACAGTACATCAAATCTGTACCAGTCTCTGTTGCAGATCAAAGCGTGAAGTGTGTCTGATCACATTGATACAGTAAATAGATTATTTCCAGTGTTTGAAAGCAGCTCTGAAGCTTCAAAAAATGACATATCCTCAGCATAATAGGTTGCTCTTAAAAAATCCCCAACATATCTGTACCAAAAAGTGAGGCTCTGCCAGACTAAAGGTATTTTGATGTCACAGGATTTAAGCCCTGGAGTGGAGACACAAGGCGTCCCTAACACAGTGGTCAGACAGGTTTCGGAGCATTGTGGAGAAACACCCCTTTTGTTTTACGAACATTGGAATCCTGTGCTGAAGGAACACAGAAGATGGCCATATGGCCCCATCCCTGATCACTCAGATCCATCAGCAGTCTCTCCTGTCACGCATGGCTCGGAACATAACTGAATCCATGTGCTTTTCTACAGTGATGCATGTGTCAGTCCAGAAACAGCAGCCCAACAAGTGGACATGCTGCAGGACAGATAAATCAGATGGAATCAGCTTCTCCATTTTCTCTTCTTTTTCACTGTTCACATTGGCTCTGCAAAGCTGCAGATGGCCCCCAGAGCAAGAAGTGCTTCTCCTGGCTATTCCCAAACATGGCCTCTAATTAAGAGCAGCCAGGCAGAGGGTGTATGGATGTCTGTGCTGACTGACAGTTGTCTGAAGACTGGATAATAGCTTTCAGTGTAAAAATACTCCAGAAATTAGATGAGAGGGGACATGTTTCAGGAATTTACTAGTTTGATTGCTAATGTTGAACTATTGTAGGAATTTCATGGGATATCACAACAGAAGCTCACCAAAAGCTACACAGTGAGACAGAAGAAGCAAGGAATATTGACCTGGAATGCCAAGGGGGTATTTGGAGCTAGAGGCAATCCTGTAAAAGCTATTTAGATGTTACTGACATCCTACAATATGTATAGTTATTTTGAAACTAATTTTCAGCAAGTTTACAGGCCAAAATATGATTCTGCTCATCTCAAAAACTCAAAAAAATTAAAAGTCCATGTAAAAATCAGCCTCAAAGGGAGAGTAAAGCAGCTCCTGAGGAAACATCTAGAGAACTGGAAAGGGGATCTGGGTGATCATTTAAACCCAAGAGTGTCTTCAAATGCTTAAATGCAAGTTAGGAAACTGATGCTAGCTTGAAGTCATTCCTTGCCTGGTTGGACTCGATAATTTTGGAGGTCTTTTCCAACCTTAATGGTTCTGTGATGCTATTCTATATTTGTCTGTGTGTAATTAATCTCTTTATTACCATAAGAACTACTTGATGAGTTAAAAATTGGAACTATTTCTTTTCAAGTTCAGGAAGAAATACAAAAACTGATGGCAAGGGTCCTTAACACCACTATAAAAAGTTCCTATAAGTAACTAAGAGTTGAGAAATTTGAAAGTGCCTGGGCTATACTCCGCAAAACAACCAAAAAGGCTTAGAAAATTAATGATGTTAGGCATTGCTTCTGAACATATTATGTGTGGTGAGATACCTGTAAAGTTTTTTGCATCACGTAAACCTTATGTATGATTTATAATCACTGCTGGGTCTCCTCATTACCACATAGCCCCTCCTGTTAAACCAAACTGATCACTATGTAATTAGTGATGGTATAGTCATTTGTAAAAGCAAAATGTCATTCCCTGCACAAAAGTAGCTGAGGGGAGCAATAAACATGAAATATCAATTCATGTGGGATTCAAGTGCTGTTTTCCAATAGCTGCAATCCTTAACAGCCTGTTGCTGTAGCATGGTGGTTTCGGAAATGCAAGGCATGATACACAGCCATGATTAAGCTAAACCACTCTGTCTTTCATTTGGCTACCCTTTAAATCAGGTGACACTTAGTGTTACATCCTCTGGGCTCCAAAGGAGTACTTGTGCAGGTGGGAGCCAGGGAATGTCCTCCTGTGGAAAGATGGGATCCATTTCCAGGGCCATTCTCCACGGTCCCCACTGCCAGCTCCTCCCGAGGCAGTGTGACCAGCTTCAGGGGGCTCAGGGCAGCCACCTCCATCCTCTGCGTGGTGAGGAGGGGCACTCCTGACATAGCACAGCAAACATCTGAGAGAAATCTTGACGTTATGCTGCCCATTGCTCTCAGGAGGCTGTTTTGGACTGCAAAGGATTCACTGCTTCCCTGTGTAATAACACAGCAGCAAAGCATCGCTGGACGGTGGTGGTGTGCCCACAGTGAACCTTTACCTTCCCCTTTGCGGGAAAACAAAATGGAAGAAACCGAAAATTGCATCAAACCAAATCTGGTCCCAACTGTGTTTGTTCTAACTGTAGTTTTTCCAGTCTCAAGGTGGCATTTCTTTACCAGAACTGTTTGCTTTTCAGCTGAGAAAATGGAAAGCCTGACTTGGAAAAAAGACTTCTTAGCTCTTCCCCTTTGCAGGTAAGAAAATCTGCTTGAGGTTTTCAAACCTAGGTAAGATTACTGAAATCGAGGCTGTTTTACTGAAATATGGGAAGCTTCAAGAAGCTCAGGACTCACTGCAGTGGCCTCTGCAATAAAGGTCTCCTCTGTGCAAATGAGCAGGGGCTTCTGTCATCACTCCAAGGGATCTGTGTGGATTTTCTGTATTATTTTTAACATACCACAGAGGGATTAGGAGGGAACCTTTGTACCATCTGTCCTTGACTGCAAGTGAGCCTTTCTGGAAATTACTCATATGCTTTGGTATGGACAGGCTGCTTAGATGTTGTGTTTTTCAGCCTCAGGGCACTGCATAGCACCTTAAAATGCCGCATCTCTAAATAAAAATTGAGGTTTTCAATGAACATTGGCAATAAGCCCCAAAATAGGCTGCTTGTTTTATTTTTTTAGAAATTATTCTCACTTCCTGTGCCAAGTGCCAAATATACAGCAACATCTGCTGCATAAAGACCACATCTGCCCAGCAGGGGGAGAGGGGGCAGGCACAGAGGTCACCATGGTGAGGGGTGGGGATAAACAGATGTAAGAGGTTGTGGAGGGTGTGAAGAAGCACTTGGTGCAGCTGCTCTCTGAGCTTCGTGCTGCAGGTACCACTGCCCTGCCCTGTACCATCCCTGGTTAGCCTTATTCAGCATGGAGGAGAAGGCTTCCCAAGCCCCAGCAATGTGGCTTGTTGCAAGACACAGTCTCAGCCATAAATATGGAGGGCTTTTTCTACTCTTTCTGACATTCTGCCCAGATGCATGCCATGAAAATTCAGAGCTGTCATGGAGCCTCAGCATGCTGGTGGACACGTTGTCTGAGCAAGGTTTTTAGTGTATTTTCTTTGCCTTGCCAATAGATGGGACAGACAGCTCCTCCTAGACTTTGGACCACAGGCCTTCCAAGGCCTTTGGTATGCACCATGCTTCCATGGTGCTTGGGAGCAGGGCATGAAACAATTTATAGTACTTGGCATATTTCTATGAAGTATTTATAGAGCTGCTGTGAATTTTACTGCTGGCTCATGCAATTCTGATGATAAAAATGCCCTTTCTAATCCACAGAAAATAAACCCATCAGCACTGTAGAAATAAGATTTGCAACTGGCAGCGTCATCGACTCACTGGAATCCAGGACAAGGGCAAGCAGCATTCCTCCGGTAAGCCCCAGATACAGGGGAGAAGGTGGCAAGGTTCCTCTGTGCCATGGAGCCAGGCTCGTGCTGCTTGTGTTAGTGAAGGAGATGTGTCAGCATCTTGGCCTGAGAGCCAGCCTGGGTTTCCAGTCAGAGCAGCACAGGTCGTGGCTGAGGAGCAGCATCGTTCATTGCTCACCTTCACGCAGCTGGCATAGAAAAAAACCCAAAGCTGCAGCAAATTTACAGTCTCTGGTCCTCTGTTGGAAAATAGAAATTGCAATAATCCGTAACATCTGTGTTTAGCAAGAACAGTATTTCATTTGGTTCAGAGGAACCTTCCCATTCCCTGAGCACATGCATAAATGCTGGTGCAGAAAAAAGCCCACCATGAATGAGTTTTCATCAGATGCAGAAGTGAGTTATGAAATTGTGTTCGATATAGTGGTGATTTTCTCTTTTCACTGCAGACTCCAAGGGATGTAAAACAGAAAAACTTGAAATTAAAGTCTTCCTTTTCCATGGAGATGTTATTTTAGTTCTTCCTTTGTCCTGCCTTATTTTCGTTTTTGAAAGTTTTCTCACCAGAGTCTGGCCCTGGCAGCCCCCTCCCACAAAAAAAGGAGGTGGTGGCAGGTCAGTCTCCTTCTTGCTGCTCAGCCCTGCCATGCCCTGCTCCCAGGACACAGCTCTGGGCAGAGCTGACTATGGAGGAGATACTGGAGTAAGAGAAACAGGAGCCAAGAGTGGCAAATACTGGTTTCGTTTGTCTTATATTTTCTGCTTTTTTCACAGTTTTTTATTTCGGGATAAAAGTGGAGTAAGGGATTAGATAAAGAAGAACTGAATGAAGAGGGCTTGGATCAGTGGTTATGAAGGAAAAAAGGGCTGGAGAAACAAAACACATGCTTTGTCACAGGACTTCTCTTCCATACTAACTTCAAGGGCAGCAGGCTGCTAGATCCATCAGAGACCACAAATCTCCAGGCAATTGGGTTAGCAGGGAGCAAAGTTGTCTTTTTGTAGGAAAGCCACCTCCTGTATTGACCTGCTTTGGGGTCTAAGTTCAGCCTTCGTGAAACCAAACACTCTGAATAGCTGAACTTGTTTTCCTCATCTCAGACTTGCAGACTGGGAAACATCAACCATTTCCTCCTCTTCATGCTCATCGGAGTTTTGTCAGCTGTTAGCAGGATGAACTCCTAAGTGACATTTCCGGTAAGAAGGCTGTTTAGAAACAAACATGTAATAATTTCAGTATCATCCTTATTTTAATGTAGCCTTATATAAATTTGTCTTCAAATCCTGTGGATGGCTAATTCTTCATTGCACATGATGATTCATCATTAAAATAATAATCACCTTACTGGCTGCCTAGTGTTTAATCGTTCAGCAAATAAAGGAGTGATTGAAACTTGCTCTTATCACATCAGAACAAGTTTGTTCAGAAGAAAAAAAATAATGATGTTATTTTTGTACAAATTGGTGTAATGAGCTGTCTCTGCGCTATTATCTCTGAGCATTAACTGGCTCTATTATGCAGGATAATACTCAGAATAATTATTACTTATCTGCGTGTACATACATTGAATAATAAAATAATTAGACCTTTTAAAACAGAGGATAGAAAAGATTCCATTTACTATAATTCTGACTTTCTGATTATAAGGTTGGAATAAAAAAGTGATATTTCATCAGTGTGTCAAGCCACTAAATGCTGGATTTGTAGAAATCAGTGCAGGCTTTGCGTGAGGTATGTATTTGTCAGTCTAGACTGAGCAGAGATTTACATAAGGATGTGAAGGATCTGGGCTGTTGAAATTCAGCGCTGGATGAAGCCCGCTGAGCACACCAAGCTCTCTGTAAGAGCAGTGCTCCTGCTGCATGCAACTGTGCTTTGGTGCAGCGGCTTGCAGTGCCTGTCCTGGGGCAGCCTGCACATCTGGTGGGCAGGAGGCACTGGCTGCTGCAGCTGGGGAGGCTCCTCTCTTCTCTGGGTGAAGGCTGCTTCTTTCCCTCCAAGATGGACAAATTCCTCATGCAGGGGAGTCAGCACAGTCTCCCTGGCAGCTCAGGCTGATGTCTCGTGCAGAGCTGACCCAGCCACTGCATCTCAGAAAAATTGTCTGGGCTCTTGGACAGTGTGAGCATACTGGATTCTCCTGCAATAATGCACTTCTGTGGAAGGTTACCAAGGGAGCCATCATGTGCTTAGACTTTGGACTCTGCCAGAGTCTCCCATTTGTCTGATGAGGCAGCTTCTGCTTCAAATGAGTGCTGGGAAGACAAAAGTGATAATAATGTTAAAAATGGTGATGTCTCACTGTACAAAAAGGTAAAATGCTCCAGCCCTGGTATTTTTTTGGACATATCTGAAAGACATATGTCCTTCAGAAATGGAATCATAGAATGATAGAATCATAGAATAGTTTAGGTTGGAAAAGACCTTTAAGACTATGTCTATAAGTGCCACATCTGCATATCCTTTAAATGCCCCCAGGGATGGTGACTCTACCACTTCCCTGGTCAGGCTGTTGCAGTGATTAACACTCTCCATGAAGAAACTTTTCATAATATCCAATCTAAACCTCCCCTGGTGCAACCTGAGGCCATCTCCTCTCACCCTGTTGCTTGTTTTTTGAGAGAGCAGATTGACCTCCACCTCACTACAACCTCCTTTCAAGTAGTTGTAGAGAGCAACAAGGTGTCCCCAAGGATCTCCCTGCTCTCCACAGGAGAGGGGTGGGGAGCCTGGATGCATCTCCCATGGCTGTCAGCTGAGAGCACGACCTGTGGGGTGGTGTAAGGCAGACCCCTCCTGCCCCAAAAGGCTCTTCAGAGCTGGAGCCAATCAAACATACAATTAGAGATTATCTTTTAATGTGGTTGCAAAAGCAGACAAATCCCAGAGATCATCCAGACCTCCTTATTGTACTGATCCAAATGAAATGGAATTAATGGGACATGGCTACTGCAGAGAAAAGTGTTAAAATGTTGTGCTGGGGAGATGAGTGGCGCTTTGACCTTCACATTTTTGGATGTTGCTCATTATTTTCAAAAATTGCATTTCTGTATACAATACACCCAATTTTCTTGCCTTCTCTCTCAGTCCTTCACAAGCAGGCTGACCATGCCCAGGCTGGTCGTGTGCTTATTCTTGGCCTGGGATTGAATTTGCTTCATTTGCCATCTCAAGAGCGTGACCTTCTGACTTGCACATTTGCTCCACAATGGTCCTAAGGAATGGCAGTGGGTGTTATCCATTTCTTGATGGATAATTATTTAAGGGGGAATTTGCTTGGCTGCTTGTTTTTTTAGGACACCTCAGGAATAACTGAACTGTGTCAGATAATGAAGAGAAACCAATTCATCTCATACTCTTTTGCAAATCCCAGACACTGGGTTAATCACACAAATTATTAGGAATTCGAGGCAGACTGGTGGAACATTTTAATTCTGTTTTTTGAGAGCTGTAAACATAATTGATTTACATTTCTCTGCAATAAGTTAATTTGAGAGAGTGCTCCCATAGTGAATAATATCAGATTCAAGGCTGTATGGCTTACAAATCTCAGTGGCTCCACTGGAGAAAATACAGATCACTCCTTGCCGCAAAAGGATGAAAAGGATAAAGACTAATGACTGGTAAATGTTGGCTTCCTGTAAACAGAAAATTACCAAATCTGATAAATGCAATACATTAGCACTGTAACGCAAGAAGCAACATGCTCTCCATTATTCCTGATAAGTTAATGGATCAGTGCTGAAATTAAAAAGAAAAAAAAAAGAAAGAAAAAAAGAAAATATTTGGTTGCAAAGTCTCCACTATTCATAATAGTTTTGTATTTAAAAAAAAAAAAACCTTGTTTCCTGGAAATACTACAATTAACTGACGGCATGATGTAGGAAGCATTTTTCCAATACAAAATGTAGATTGGCTGAAGATAAAGATCCCTGTAGAAGGACATCCTTTGAGCCAGAATCTTTTGCTTTAACTGGGGTGAGTCAGAGAGAGGGAGGGAGTGGGCTGAACTCGGAAATGCAGCAGACCCAGATTCAAACTCCTGCTGATGCTGCGAACCTTACTCTTTATTGGTTTGTCTAAAAACTCCCTAATGCTTCTTTTTTTAACTTTTCTCTTTCCAGAAAACCCTCTGTCTTTCCTGCATGGAGCCAGATCTTATGTGATCTTTTTTGTCTGTGTGAAAGAGAATTCTTATATTCTGGACAGCTCTGTGGTCCTCCCAAGTAGGTAGGAGAAATAGAGACTGTGAAAAATTCCTTGAGTACTATTGTAATCTCCTGTTTCTACAGCAGAGCGAAACAATTCAGAGACTAGAAAGGCTCAGCATTCCGTTTAATTAAAAAAACCCACTAAAAATTCCATAACTATTAAAAAAAGTCCCCAAGCTCCCCAACAAATGGGGACAAAAGCCTCCTTATCAGAATGATGAAAGTAATTGGGTGAAAAGAGCAAGAGAGAAGGCCTTAGTCACAGTGAAATGAAGTTTAATTAAATAATGCTTTGAAGCATTTCAGTAAATGTTAGTAATTGCCAATATGGAAAAAGTTTCCTTCTGACACAGCCTAATCACAGTGACAGGCAAAATATATCCCCTTCTTAATGTGATTAATGCAGGTCAGGGTTTGCCATGTGTTTTTGCAAGCATGGATGTTGCAAGTGCCTCTGCCCTTGCCAACACTCATTTTCACAGCTCCTCATTGTTAGCACAACTTCCCCAGCAGCCAGGCTGGAGCACTGAGCCTTGCTCACCTGTCCAGGTGAACTCCTTTGGTGGAGGATGCTTGGGTCGCAAGCCTGTCTTCTTAGGGAAGAAACTTTGTCATCACCTCTTGGTAAAACACGAGTAAGGCTCTTTTAAGCAGCGAAATTTGAAAATATTTGTAATGTTTGATGCCAGCTTCTTGTAAGTAATGCTGCAAAAACAGCTCACCTGCATATATATTTTTTATATCACTAGTAATCCTAACCCTTACAGAGCTCAAATTTACTTCCAAATCACTTTGCTAGCAACTGGACTAAAATTTTTTTTTAAATGAGGTTATTACAAAGGTGCAATTAACTACCACTGTAAACCTGAGTCTTTCTGGTCTCTGGAAAGAAAGAAAATAGTAATTTTCAAATAGATCTAAAAATCCTGCTGCATCACTGGAAAAGACAGGCCGGATGTTTTCTGTCCTGTCCAGTGAATTTTAGAGATGCACTGTGAATGCTGCTGAGCTGTTAGGATGTGTGGGACAGAAGCTATGCAGAAGATGCTGGCATAGGTGGTTGAAGGATGGGCAGGTGTCTTACCTCCTCCTCTGCCAAAGCTCCAGTGTGAAGGCTGCTAAGATCTCCAAATATCAGTCTTTCCAGACATGGAAAACGCTAATTTCTTTTTAGCTCAGAGATCCTGGTCAAGACACTCAGAAACATCCAGGTATTGGCTGCCATGAGAAGCAGTTAAATATTAGAAGTTTGCTGGGAATTGCAGTTAACATTAATGAAGTGCTAACATTTTGTTAAATTACAAAAAAAACAGAAGAGGACCTTGTGCTGTGAAATTGTACCCAAAGTCAGTGGTGACTGTTAATCACAGAGTTAGATGGGGTGCAGATGTTAGCGGCAAGGACTTGTCCAATATTGTTGTCCTGAGACAGACACAGGCCCCATCATTTCCCATTTCTTAGCAATTTCCTCTTATTTGTTTCAAAACCTGAATTTCTCAGAGAGATGAGCATGATCCCCCCAAACTACTATAGATTCACAGGATCCAGTGTGGCTCAAATTAGCTAGAGAAGGTTCTCCACAGGTGCAGCCATGAGTGGGTTATGTTTCACCCAGTTTTTCTTGCTGTGAGTTTAATGGCACATGATCTTTATGAAACATTCCCCAGTCTTTAAAAGCATCATGTTTTCCCTCCTTCAGTCTCATTTTTCAAATCTGCTTTACTCATGAAATGTGTAATGCATGACAATGGCACATGTGTTCTGAATAGGTCGCTGGTAACCTCTGCTTAAGATGAGGAACGCAGATCTGACTTAATTTGTGAAACCTTGTTATGCTCTTGAAAAACATGATGCTGATGTTGTAATGATGGGCTCACTTAGAAATAGATTTACAGCCCTTTGCTTTGTTTTACAGCCCCAAGCTCCCCTTGTTTTTTCAAATAGCAGCAAGTTTTTGTTGCACCTGATCATTCTGATGGCTCTGGGAGCACACTGCACAGGGTGCCAGTGGCTCAGCTCTTCTAAAGCCATGCCTGATGGAAGCTGCTGTTTTGCATCATTGTCTGCACCGAAGTGCTTCAAAAGTGTCCTGGTTCATGGATGGGCTTGCTAAGCCTCATATTGCATTCCCTGGAAACAGGCAGATTCATCTTGCTAGGAGATGGGTCCAGCATAACTCATTCATCAGCGCTTTCTGATGGGACAATATTTCATTGACAGAAAGGAAAAACATTTTTAAAATGGTCCTTCACAGGATGAGCTGTTGCCCCAGGCTATTCATCATAGTGATTCATAGCAATTTCATTTCTTTTGTGAAGTGCTCTCACCGCTGCTCTAGGCCATTGTGTACCAGGATCTGTCAGTTTGGGTGGACTGACTTGCTCCATGGGGAACCTGGTGTCGGTAGGATACTGAGATGTATAACGACGTGGAATTATTGATTACTTTCCTCCCCAAATTTCAGATGAATTTCTCAGACAGATGAATGTACATGTTGTGTTTTGTTAATCAGTTTCTCAGAAATGTTCCACTTTTTCATGGCTGAAGCCACTGTGTTGACTCATGCTTGGTTCAAGAGACACTCTGAAGGATGCTGGCTGTCATAACACTGTGGTTTTTAACCTATGCCTCAGAAATTAGTCTAAAACCAATAGCCTGGAATAAACCTGGAAGATAAATGTACACAGTGGAACTTGCTCATAGTAAATCTGATATCAAGGGACCTCATCTGCCACTGATAAATGACTTCACTAAATGGTTTTACAGAACAGGTGCTTCAGGAAATTTGTAACTGGTTTAAGACCAAAAAACTTATCCTGGTGAGAAAATTGCTTGTAGCAGTTGCAAGCTTGTAATGATCCTTGGAAAATTGGTGTGAATAGCCAGGCATTCAATTCCAGAGCCTTGCTGTGATCTTGGAGAGATGCACCACTTACCTACACTCTTAAATATCAAACACTTCAGCAATAGCTAGACAACTTTACTCAATTTTTGCTGGTATTTTTCATTCTCTTTTGTTGTTGGTTTGGTTTTTTCTGTTGTGTTTTTTTTTTTAAAGTAATGTAAGGGTTCAAAAATACCAAAGCCGTTGCAATGTGGCCACTCCTAAAGGTGCACTAAAGCAGTTCTAGCTACATTTGTCTCCTTGCTTAGAGTCAAAGTCAAGTCAGTTAATAAGGTGATTATGTCTGGGCAGTCCTGTTTTGAGGAACTTGAGGTTAATTCTGTTTTCCAGCATGATGGCAATGGCTATATCCCCCAAAAATGGTATGTATCTGTCAATTTTTTTTAAAGATAATTGAATTTCTTGCTAGCCGTGAGATGTAGTAAGTAACCTGCAGGGTGCAAGCCATGCTCTATGTTTAATAAAGTCTGAAGTAATAAATAATAAACCTTTTATGAGAGGTTACTCTTGAGTAAAGAAGAGATATAAGAATTTCTTTATCTATTTGCTAAACAAATGTAGCTACCAGAAATGGAACAAGCCTTTTACTCTAATGCATATTGAAACTATTCAAGGGAGTTTTGTTTTCTGCTGACAGTAGAAACAACCTAAAGATAACATGAAAAAAGACTTTAATAAAGAAATCTTTGAAATATTGTGGTATTAGCTGGAAAATATTTTGCTGGTGTTTTCTGCTCAAGTTTTCTATGGGAAATGGTGGGTAATGCCATAATGAGAAACAGCTTTATCTTACCCTTTTAAGTAACTTTCAAGTGACTCCAGCCAGGATTTACAGACATGGACAGGGCACTTTTATATATTAGGATCTTTAATTGCACATACTTAATCTGATATCATAAGCTTCTATCCAATAAGATATCCATCAATAATGGATATGGCAAATGCCATTTTCTAACTGCAAGATCTCATTCAGATAAAGACTCACCTAATTGAGTGTGATTAAAATACCTCCTTCTTGTAAAACATTCATTTACATCTGAATAGGAATGGTTTGCAACCTGTCCTTGGCTACATTCCTTGAGTGTACTCTGGTGCTAATGTGCAGTTTTGGTTCTTGCTAGAAGCAGTTCTCTCAGCTCTGAAACCCTAATTTACATTTATTCTAATAGCAGGTGGTTCCTTGGTATTCATTCCTCCAGTTTCTGAAACAAACTTTTTGTTTCTTCTTCTCATATAGAATGAATAATAGAATGAATACCATGCACAAGTGGGGATAAAGATGATGATGAAAAGTATTTCAAGACAGAGTACTTCCATTTGTGGTTAAACAGAGCAAAACCAGCATATCCTGAATCTCAGTCATCTGTATGAATCTGCTTTCACCTCCTTCCTCTCCCCACTGCTTACTTCAAATCAGGTGCAGATTTCTCTAGTATCAGTGCCACAATCTTTCTCACTCTTTCTAATCTTTCTCTTTCCTGAGATGTCAGGTCTATGTGAGCAAATTAAGAGAGTAAAATTAGACAAAACTATTTAATTGAGGGGAAAAAAAAATCTTTGTACAATTTTTAAGAATCAGAAGTCAAAAACAAGCCCTTCAATCCAATGTGTATAGAGGTTGAATATCAGCATAATGGAGTAACCTGGGAGGTCTGAGCCCATTTGTATATCTCTTGGGAAGTGTGACAATAAAATGTATTTCACTCCACAGAAGTCAAAGATGCACTTGGAGAGCCTTTCTCTCTGCTATGAACTGGCATCTTGCCTCTCTTTCAGCAGCCTGGCCAAGCATCTGCTTCACCAGTGAGCACAGAGCAATTGGTTCTGAACCAGCAATTTTCCAGATCATTAGACACTGACCAAGCACCAGCTCGAGTTTTTTAGAAGATTTATTTCAAAAGATTTATCAAAGCAGCAAATTCAACTGCATTTAAAATTAATAAAATAAACACTTATATTGAAAGGCCTAATTTATTATCTGTGGGACTTGCATTGCAAACTTAGAGGTCTGAAGAAATTCTGAAGCAGATCTTCATGCACTTAATGTAAAAATTCTAGCCTTTTATTAAAAAAAAAGAAATCACATTTTATCAATTAAATGTACTTGAGCAGGATAAGGACTAGATTAAATTCATTCAACTGCTGGGTTTGAGCTGGCCAGTCTGGCTACTCCCTCCAGCCTCCAGTCAGGCTCCACCTTTAGTCAGCTCTGTTGCACTGATACTCTGGTTGCACAGCTTGTCGCAGTAATTCCTGACCAGAACTGGGAAGCAGAATGAGCCCAGACAGCAGATCCAATAGATGCTGATTTATTTTCCCAAAGGGCAAAACTGCATTTTTGTCATTGATCTTACAGACCATTATTCCCCATTGTGTCCTCTTTCATGGTGACCTCCTCAACACCTGAGTATGAATTGTTGGTTTTGCTCACTTTTGCCATCTTGCATTACCTGTGCATTTCAATTGTCTTCACATTATCAGAAGTCTGATAGGTATATCTGGTTTTTGCCAAATGCTGTAGAATTTTATTAAAAAGAAAATTCCTCAATAACTTGTATACCTAGTATGTGATCTTGATCCAGGTGAAGACAGTACGGAGGAATTTTCTGAGGAACTTATTTGTGTCTCATGCTGTAACAATTTTTATTCTTCATTGCCTCTGGTTTTTCATGGCAGCAAATATTTTTCACATTTAAGTGGCTCCTGACTTGAAGTATGATTCTTTGTATTTCAGAAGAATTTAATCAACATCCCAGAAGGAAAAGATGCAAGGCCTAATGGAATCTACTTAATAACATAAGTTAGCAAAAATTCTCACTTATCTCCCTGCTTCCTCATCTCATACATAGCTCTGTGAATGGATACCAACATTGAATTTGAGAACAGTGGTGGACTCAGTTCTTGGTGGCAGCAATAGAGGATTTTTCCAGAGAGAATAATCTTTAAATAAATCCTCAAATATATCCGTTAGTGTTTAAAAAAAACCAACCCAACCAAACATTCAAAAAAATTTAAAAAAAAAAAAAAAAAGGAGGTGAAAGAGGATGGCATAATCAAGTTGCATTAGTCTGATCTGAAGATCTATTTAATGTCTAACCTGAATCCTGGCGGGGGGGGACACTTTTGTTTTTGGCTTTCCATCTAGCTCAGTATTGTTCATGACAAAAACTCCCACAGGATTTAGAGAAAGAATCAGTCTTTCTCCACCAGGATGTTGTCTGGCTTGGACCATCAAGGCACAGTGACAAAGCACTCTTGAGGTCAGGTGGGGCACTGTGTATCACCTCACGAATGACCCTGTCACAGCTGAATTTCTGCTCACAAATTACTTCTGCCATTATCACATTGAGAAACAGGAGGTGAGTGCATGTGGAAGGATTTGTGACCCTACAATTCGGCATGGCAGAAGAGCCAGGCAGTCATTGACTGAGAGAGGAATTATGATCCCGAATAACTGCTTTTCATGTTACTTCAGTTTGCCCAGGATTGTGAATCCTTTGTTTTTATTTCAAATATGAAATTCTGAAATTGTTTGTGCAGCATGCTTTTTCTTTGTATAATGTGGTATAAGTCCCGGTATGTTTCATGCTTTTCCAGCCAAATTCTAGTCTTTCATACTTGTCACATGCAGCATGAAGCTGTGGCTCATGGCTATGTCTTTGATATCTTTGAAAGTGAGCATGGAAATACAATTGCAATTCTGCACTACAATGCATGATAATTTTACCATGGCTTTCAGCAGGATCCAGACCAAGCAACAGGCTGAGGGCATAGACCCCAAAGAGAGGGAGATGTCCACTGTCTCTGTGGATGCTATTAGTGCTTCATCTGTTTGCTAGAAAATTTAATCCACTGGTATTCTCATAACATAGCCAGGAATATACAACAAAAATATGTGGACCAAGTATATAATCGCTCGTGGTTACTAGTACATGGATTTTATAGTATCTTCCAAATTATCTTCAAAGTTATCAGTGTATTTCTTTCTCTTGTTTTTATAAGGATATTGCTTGTTGAGATTTTTATTGTTACAGTGAGCTTTTACTCCCAGAAGATTTTATTTTGGTGGTACATTCTTGCCATCCAGTGTGGTGTGGTAGCAGATCTATCTAGAGATCCTACACAGCTAGCCATAGCCAGTGGTGAAAGAAAACAATATTTCAGTATATTTCGTGTTGCTTTGAGACATTGTCTTTGGGAGTACATTGGTAATGAGCTCCGCAGCCTTTACAAATATGAATCTGTTTTCTGGATTTCATCTGATTCTGGGGATGCAGTCACTCTGGAGTATCCTCAGACTATAGAACTGCAGTTCTTCATCTTTTCAAGCTTCCCATGCAAGGTAATTCATCTACTGGACTTCTTGCATATGCACATTCAACTTTCTAGAACTTTGTATTATAAGTAATTTAACAAGACACATTTCACTTTGGCTTAGAGGAAAAATATTCCTAGGCATGTTTAGATATGTAATTTTGGCTATCAAACACGAGAACAAAGGGGAAGATATTTTCTGCAGAATATTTACATATCTATCCATGCTATATATTCTATCGCTTTCACAGCTGCATAACTTCCAAGGGGAAAAGGGAGACCTCGAATTGCCAAATGTAAATCACACAGGACATATATATTCTCCTATGAAATGTGCACTAGAATCACAGTGAGGATCTCATCTCATGATGGTTCCTGTGCGTGCCCTAATAAGGCTCCGTTTGGACTACAGATAGTTACCTATTGTACCTTTTTCTGTCTTAAAATTTGACTGCTGTTCAGGTGGAGAGTGATTTTGTATTATTTTCAACATAAAAATTATAAATCCCCCTGTAATTCTTAATGTGAAATTGACTCTTACAATCCTTTGAAAAATACAGAGTGATGAAGCACATACTGTTTTTACATATTTTACAATGTGTTAAAAGAAAACGTCCCTTCCCACTAGAAGAAAAGTCTGACATTTTGCTCCCTACAAGGTGATCAAATAATTCACCACATCTATGATCACAATAATATACGTTGTAAAGGGGCAAATCTATCTGGAAAAAACCAAGGGCTAATGTGAGCCAACAGCCCACCTCACACCTTTGCAGCAAAAAGAATTCTCTGGGGGACTTAAGGACTCTGCCTTCAGAGTTTGAAAATACCTGGTATATTATCAGAGAAGTATTTTTGGTACATTTCCTCTAGGACAGGCTGGGAAAGTCAATTAGTCCTACTGGTTGATTAGTGCAGTGCCAGCTCATGTGTTTAATTCAGGCTGGGTTTAGGGAAAGTGTCTCTACAGCAGTGCTGCTGAAAAGATTAATCTGCCCTAAAGTTAAATGCAGTAGAAATATCACCCTGAGAGCACAGAAAAGCCAAAGCAAGGTCTGGAAGAGATGTCAACTGAGGCCAGGATTGCATCTTCAGAGAATTTCTTGGACCCACAGGCCCAGAGCTGCTGTGGTGCCCACACGGTGGGGCAGGATCCCCTTGCCCCATGGCTGCAGCACCCACAGTGATGCCCAGGGATGGGGCTGCCCCAGTCCTGGACAGGCTGGTGGGATGAGCCCTGGACTTTCAGAGAGACCCCATAGCTCCTGGTCCCCGGAGAGCTCTGACACCCAAACTCTGTTCAGTCTTGTACATCTCATTTTCTGCACTTTTTTTTTGCCTTTAGAAAGAAATCATTGTAGAGCAGTTGTGATTCATGAGTAGATATTAATAAATTCATGTGGGTAAATATTTGGTTCTCTTCAGCTCTGTGGAAAACAATTAGATGATGGACAGATTGTGACTAAGTACAATTAATAGTGCCAGAGTGTGCCTTCATAGGGGAATAAATACAACAATTAGTGTCTTATTTTATCAGTTGTGTAGGTTTGTTTCTAATTATAATGGCATTCACAGAGCAGGCTAATACAATACACAAGCTGAATACAAAACATCAGCTCCTTTCAGATCCCAGGACCGGATAACTTGGGAAGAATAAAACCTACTATGGAGCTGAAAATTTTTCTGGACTGTTAAAAGCTCAGAGGCCATCTTTGCTTTTCAGAAAACTAGAGGATAGTTGATTGAAGAAACTTTGGGCTCCAAGCCTGAGCTCCAACCTGGACACTGATAAGCATGACCTCAAGTGACAGGGCTCTGCTGGGCGTCAGGGTGTGCACAACAGAGCATGGCACCCTATGGACCCAGCTGCAGGGCTTTCACTCTGCTGCTGGCTGTGCCTTCTCCTGATGTGTCTCAGGATGGAGGTCTGCTTCCTCTGGAATGTCTGTCAGAACAGGTGCTGGGAGTCAGGAGGCAGGAAAGGAAAGCTGCAGTGTTAGCTCAGTGCCCTCAGGTGCCCTCTGTGAGATGCAGAGCACCAGACACCCAGGTAGGGGCTGCCCATACAGCTGCAATCGGCTCCTGTTTGGCCATGCATTGTATCTAAACTTAAATTACAAGGTCACATTTCATATGGGATAACTTCTATCAACTGAAGCTTCTCAACTCTGGTGAACCCCAGCAGATATTTTTGGGGGTGAGAGAAGAGCGATCCTTGCCATGTAGGGTCTAGTCAAATCCCATGGGAAAAGCTGTCTCAATTCTCGGAACAGCAAACTAGCTCTCAGGAATGCTCATAGTGTTTTCATTACAATTTCTGCCCTGCTTCTGCATGTAAAAGCCTTGCAACCTCTTAGTTGAAATTTAAGGAGAAAAGGAAATTTAAGTTGAAATGGTCTGCTGAGATGCTGATGGCTAATCCCAGGCTTTTACAACGGAGGGCTCTGGATAACCTCAAAGGCAGGTGTCACCTGCCACATCATTCGGTATGGAGAGGAACATTGGTCGGTAATTGGTCATGTGTTGGTCAGTAACCTCATATTAGCTCTTGATGTTAGTAAATTTTCTTTTGTTATTGGAAATAAGGGCGGTCTTGGTTCTTTTCTAAGGAGACAGAAAACATGATAATTCCTGAGTTCTCCACAGCTCCCTGGCACTCTCAGCAGCACATGCTGTTGCATTATTCAGTCTCAAATCGATCCTTACTTTAATTGCTCTTGCACTTTCCTGTGCATTGTTATAGCACTCAAGAATTACTTCAAAGGTGCTATTGTTTTTGTAAAACATATTGTTAAAAAGATCTGAGGTGTTCTATGCAAATGCTGCCATTCATCTTTTGCTTTTAGCTGGATTGTTTTGAGTAAGATCAGCTAGAACTTTGATAACTTAGCTTCTATTCACGTGCAGATAAATCCAAAATTGAAGGGGGCAGCGGGTGCTTTCAGCTGCAGAGCATGGCAATAAACAGAGCACCAGCTTGTGGCACTGTCCCTGCCATGTGTCCCTGCCAGCTCCAGCTGCCTTGGGATGGTGTGGTGAGGAAGGGATGTGCCATTGGCAAATGAATGCAAGTCATTTCCCCTCTCTGTACGCACTCAGCATATGAACATCTGGAATACAGAAATGGATCTGAAGGCCCTCCTACCCTTGCTCTTGCCCTGAAACCAGCCTCTCCTGGGATATGGGGCAAAACCTAGGTGGAATTGCATGGGCCTAACCTCCTCCATTTGCCTCCCTCTCACTCATGGTGGTGATTCATCTCTTCAGAAAACTCAGTTTAAACAGAAAAAGAAAGTTCCAGAACTTCTGCCAGAAGTAGAAAGAACATATATGTATACATTTATGCATATTCTCTATATACTGTAATGATTCAATGTGCAGCATCCTGTAATGACTTGAGCTAGTTCTGAACCTCACAAAAAGCCCACCTTGAATTGTAGAAAAGTCTATTGTACCAGAGGTGATATTCAGACTGAAAGCTGTTGCTCAACCAGAAAGGACCTTCTGTAATTTAAATTAGTCTCAATATGCTTGAAAAAGCACATACTGTAAAAAGACTGCGCTTAGATTATTTTCTTACAGGCAAAAAAGGGTCAACTGATTCAGTTTAAGAAATGCAGATTTTTTTCTAAGGCTAATTTTCATAGAGGCAATCTTCTGTAGCCCTCTTCCCTCTGCCAAATAAGCTTTTACAAATCTTCAGATTGGTTATTTGCAGCTGTATTTTCTGAAGTCATTACGCATTTTCTTTTCCTGATGAAGACTTACAGAAGTTTCAAAGCAGTGCATTGCTGAAGCATAAGTTGATAGAAGGCTTTAAATTTCAGGTGAAATGTCAATAAATGGTAAAGTTCTTTTATTTTCTACAATAAAAGCATTTTCTGCTGCTTTCTTGAGGTTGTATGCATACTACCAGTGCTCTTGTCTTGAAATTTTTTTCTGTATCACCTTGGAAGAGAATGGCTTCAGTTCTCATTTACCAGAATTTTCTTTTAATCTCCTTAAATTGTCTTTCTTCTCATTGATTCTAGTGTGTTGATTAGATTTGTAATGACTATAATGAGTGCACAGACTAAGACCAGACTTAATGTTTGCAGACAACACAAACCAATCCAGAAATATGTCACGTGCTGGTGTTCTTATGTATCTTCTGTTGCTGGCCCCCAAAACAAAGCACAAGCAATCCTTCTCTTCATATTAAGCAAAGCAAATCGTCAGCAGACTGCAAGCAGATTATTTAATTTCATCCACAAAATGGAAGCAGCCCCCAAAGTTTTTTTCTCTCTGGCCTCCTCAAAGATCAATGTGGTGGTTGCAGGTGTTGTGTTTTAACATTTCTGTCGGCTCAGGTAGTAGTAAAGTTAATTCACACTAGTAGAGACATAAAAATGAAATTCAAATAACGGTAGATGAATTCTAGATTGTTTCCTGAGCCTTTGTTTGTCATTGTAACTCTACACCAAATACCCCGAAAGCTTTGCACACATATGACAGCAATTCCCATCATGACCTGGTGAGCAGGTCTTTCTTCTGCCAGAAGAGATTTTGTGCTGTTGACCCAATGTAGCTATGCATGAAATTTTTAATTACAGAAGTATGCTGCCTTCCCAGGGACTAGAGAAATAAACGCTATAAACTCATTAGCTTTTGCTGAACTGCTCTCTTCTATTGTCGAACAGCCTTGGGCAGCCACGATCCATGCTACTCCCCCAGGAACCACCATTATGCCAGCATAAATTCATTTGACTTCAGTGAAGTTCCTGCCCTTACACAGCACAGAGAGATCAGACTGGACCAATTGTCTTTAGCAATGTTTTTCTCTGTTACTGGATAGATCGCATGTCCAAACTTTAATTTAATAAAATCAGTGTATCTAGCATAAACCAGATGGACTAAGGTTTGTCGACAAAATGGATAGGTTATTTTCAAGGACACTGATTCACGGTCTTCCAAAGAAAAATGGCATTTAACAGATCTATTGTTGTTGAATAAACAGCAGAGAAACTGGGGAAGGTTGATTTACCTAATGTTATTTTTATATTTTAGAAGTATTTTTTCTGGGTATGAAGATACATTAGGCAAAAAGTGAACCTTTTATTATTTTTTTAGAATCACAGAATCATGTAGGTTGGATGGGAGGCTGACCTCTCCAAACCCCTGCTCTTAGCAATGTCAAGGGTCAGGGTGTCCAGTCTGTCCTCGCATGCTTCCAAGGATGAAGATTCCACAACTTCTGGACACCTGTTCCTGTCCTTGACTACTTTTGTGGTGAAACCTTTTTTTATGAATGCAGTTGGCCTTTCACTTTCTTCAGCTTGAGCTTGTTTCCTCTTTTCCTTTTACTGTGCAGGTCTGAGAGCAACATTAATTCATCTTCTCTATGATTTCCCCTTAAACAGCTGAAGAGAACAGCAAAATATCTATTTAGAATTCCCTTTTAAAGCAGACTCAGTATCCCATGCTGAAACAGGCTCTGCAGAGACCTGCAGACCCGTGGAGACATGAGCCTGCAATGGAGCAGGTTTTCTGGTAGGACTCTCTTCTCCCTCCTTGTGAGATCCAGGGAGGTTGTCCCCAGTTCATTACTCCAAATGACATTTTTTTTCTTGCCACTCAGGAGTGCATCCTTTCCAGTGCTTGGCGAGCCTCTCAGGGGCTGGGACTTGGCTTGTTTGTCAGATTCTTCTTTAAAGGGTCTTCTTAGGAGTCCCCTGAATATTGCAAAGATCTCTGAGGCTGTGCAAGCCCACAGAGCTACTTGGGTTTTGGCAATACAAGCCAGGGCAGACTAGGAGAGGCTGGGATGCTGTGGGGCACCCCAGCTTTAGCCCACATCTCATCACTTTGTCTTTGGCTTATGAGCCTGGCTCTGAGCAAAACATTTCTGACATTAGGATTAGGAAGGCAAAATGAGGTCTTCCCACAGCAGTGAGCTTCACAAAGCAGGTGCTACATGGATGGTGTTCTGCTCCCTGCCTACTAGTAATATTCATCTTGCTTTTCAAATCTAATATTGATTAGATCCTCATGGGTAAACAAATGACATGGCTTCCTTACAGTGAAAGCTTGAGAAAGGTAGGGCATTAGCATCTGTGTGCTGTTTCCCTCTGTTTGAACATGATCTGCGAGCACTGGCAACATTATTTGAATCTAATAATCAAGCAATTTTAGAGTCGTGATATTCTAGCAGTTCCATCTTTCTCGAAGACAGGCATTGCGAAGGACTCCATTTGGTCGGTTAACAAAGCTGCATTTGTACAGAATTAGAAGAATGTAGATGTGACATATTACATCATCTCTTTCTTTTTCTCTGTTAAGGAAATTTCAGTCCATGCACATCAAAGTTGCATATGTGAGCAAAGCCCAAGGCGCCAGATGAATAGATATTATTTCAACCATAGCACTGCACCCATCAGAGAGCTAGCACATTTACACAGGTATTTTTCATCTCTCATAATTTTGTCTTCTTTTTCCAGCAAAGTGCCAAATCCTGCGGGCATTTCTTGGCATCACTGGCATTCTGCAATGAGACACTAAAGAAAGACAAGCCAATGCAAAATTCATAACAGGAAGGAACTAAAGAATATGTTCAGCTTTCCTCAATATTAGTTCAGCCACAGCAGGTGTGTTTTAGTCCCATGGTCCTGATTCTTCCTTCTTTATCTCTTTCTTACCCAGACATCCTTTCTGTTTTTGTGAACTGGGATCTTGAACTCCATCTGCTCAATCCTACAGTAGAGGCAGATACTAATAAAAGTGAGAGGGCTAAATGCCTGCCCTGAGGCAGTGCTGCATTTTGTGCCAGCTTGATCAAAAGCAAACTCCTCCTCTAAAAAATTTGATAGTTACCAAAATATATTTTAATTACTTATTAAAGGAGTTTAAAGGGCGTTTGTGAAACAAAAACTGACAGAGGAGTGTCAGTTTTTAGAAGCACTTAGAAACCCACGCACTGCATAAATTCTTTCAACACATACACATATATATATAAATACAGCTTTGAATATTAGCATCTTTTCCACTCTAGGATCCTCACCATAACGATTTCCAGATTTTGCCTACAAGACATTCTGACATTATGGAGACAGTGCTGTGAAAAGACTTGGGCAGATGCTCAAGTGGAGGCTTTTGTTTCATTGTGCTTCAGTGATTTGAGATCTTGCATTCTCTCGAGGCAGAGCACCAAGGTAGGTCCCACACCCAGTGGAGCATCACGCTGGGAGGGATGCAGCTGCAAGCCAGGAAGCATGGATGGCTTTTCCACAAAGTGCAGTCGCCGCCACCATGAGCAGTACACAGCAGAGTGATGCCAGCAGAGCTTGCAGAAAGAATGTTGTGCTCAGGTAACTAAAAGTTATATCATGATGTGTACGGACGGGTCCACCTTTGAGTTACATCGGCATCCTTGGCTGGTATTCTCTGTGTGATTTGCTCTACAACTGGAATGGCAGAGTTCTGTTGGGGTAGATCTTATGGAATTGACCTAAATACTTGTTCCAAAGCCTCTTCTGGGGTTGTTTCAGAAAGCAGAGCAGAAAGCCTGGCCCAAGGTATCCTGAGCAGGCCACTATATCAGCCCTTCCTACATGAGCATTAGCAAGGAAATATGGCTAAATAATCATGCATGTTTTGGTTTTGAAAGAAAATTAAAATAAATAGGAAAGAGACCACAAACAATCCTTTCTGACAGAAGAGGATTATTGCTTAAATTTGTTTTGATTAAGTATTCTATTGACCAAAAAAGAAAATTCAGATAGGTTAAACTGCAAATTCAGCTGGTATTTCTCATGTTGTGTCATCTAGAAAGAAAGAACTAAAAGTAGGAAAAGGTAGGCAAAGCCAAAGTGTTTTGAATTATGTTTAAAAGAAAAATTAGGTTGTTTAGTTTCTGCTTAAGGAAGCAATCACTGGAAAAGAAATCTTTGGCCAATGTCTCAGCTGGGATTCTTTTAAGTGGCATTATGCCTCTGAAACCTTGCTATTGTTTTAGAACTTTATGATTAACAAAAAAATACATCTTTCATAGAGGAAGACACAGTGTCTATGATGGTAATATATTTTGCCATGGACTGTATAACATTCCCCTATAGCTAATAATAAAAATTTGTACAGATTATAAGGTCAAAAATAAATTTTCTTTTACTGTACAAGGTAATGGTTTCACCTGGCTGTGGAAGCCACATGGAGCACTCTGTGGTGGGGCACACATATTCTTTGGCACTGTTTGGAACAAATTCAAGTTGTACCGTGAGATGAAATACTGGTTTTGCCAGGACTTTTATATCAGGTATGCTGGTACTCACAAAGGGGCAAACAGTAGTGTTGAAGTGAGACCAGTGTTTTGGAAAAATGTTTTCTTCACAAGTCAGTAAAAATTTCAATTTCAGAGCAATTTAAGTTTTAAATGTATTACTGAATTCATATAAAATTTTACATTAAAATATGAACAGAAGTGCTATAAAAGTCAGAACACTTGTTTCATCATTGTCAAATAAGGCTGTCTGATTTTTATATTTTTTTTGTTCCTAAGATACCTAAATTAATTTTAAAAATTCCACCTTAAAATTGAAAAAAACCCACCAATATTCAATTTGAGGTTGAACAAACTGTTTCTTCAATCTGGACATGCATTATAGAGCCAGGGAGGTGGCTGCCTCTTACAAGACATAAAAATAAATTATTCATGCAGCCTAAATATGATGTATCTATTATTTAGTATCACCCTGTTGTTTCAGTTTCGCATTACTCATGCAGCAAAAATGCAGGAAAAAAACAGACTCTAGTTCTGTGAAGGATAGTACAGGTTCATCACATTTGATCTCATAATGAAAGTAATTGTCTAATAAATTGGTGTGCCATAGATCGGTAAAGGAGGGCACGAGTAATCAGAAGTGCTGTGTGATAAAACAGGAGAGTTCTTCCCTGCAGTCCTGAAGAAGCAGCACTTCAGACTGGGTGAAGCTGTGAGCTGCTCTCACTGATATTCCTGCTGTCACTCCGAGACAGTTCTGTTGACAGGTGCTATTGATTTTTCTAAAATGCTAGCAGGCTGACTCCTGACTGCCTTGGCTTTGTTCTCCCACAAAATGCAACCCACAGAACAGGTCAGGAGAAGGCATCCCAAACCTGAGGAACGCGATGTGCACTGAGGCATTTTGCTCTAGGGAAAATTCCTCAGAACTTGCAGAAGAGGCAGTGCTTGTGGGGAGAAACTCAAAAAGATAATAAACTGTTTCTATTCTGATTTCTATAGAGAGTCAAAAGAAAGAGAAATTTTAAGTAACGGTCTGCTGAGATTTACTCTCCTCTGACTTACAAATTGGAGAGAACAGCCTGTATCCTTCTCAGAACCTGGTTCCCAGTGGAAATACATACTAATAGAAGAGTAATGGGCTGTCGTGTTCCCTGCCAATCTCTGTCTTTAATCCATAGATTTGTATTATCTCACTCACTTCTCTCTCCACCATTACATTCAATCCTCTGCAAGTACTTCCATGCCAAGAAGCCAGGCATACATGGAGCAGAAATGCCTCGCCTACATATTTTATGAGGGTCCTTAACCACACATGTGGAAAATGTTTCTTTTATAAGTGCAGAATTGTCCCCTGGGGATGTTTTGCTGCACAAATGAGCCTAATGAGCATTAGAAGAGCAGTTTTGTTCAGGAAAGTGGTAGGTTTATTCTTCCTTAATTTTTTAATTACAACCCCTGACCTGAAGGACTAGCATGAAGCTGTAAACAGATCAGGATTCAAGCAACATGCCTTTTTAATCAGTGCCACCAAGGGGAATATAGCAATGTGTATCCCCCATGCTGCTCAGGGGTGATGCAGGGTGAACTCCTGCTCTGCTGAGCATCAGCTCCGACCTTGCTGCTGCCCCCCGGGAGTCCCTGGCTCTGCTCTTTGCCAGGGACCTACCTGAGCTCACAGGCAGGTGACACAAATGCCATGTAATATGGACACTGCAATGAGGCATGTGTAAATGAATGGACTTTGCCTCCCAAAGGAAGGGAGCATCATGTGAACACATATCACACAGCTCATAGTTTTCTCATCAGATGAGATTTGTGGTCAGTTGTAAGCACCGATTTATGGAGATAGGAAAAGATGAAATAACAAAATATGTTCTTCTGGTTGTACTTAACAAGGAAAACTCATCTGACTGTTGGGCTGTGGCCATTGCCAAATGTAGTGACTGGTCTCTCCTTATCTGTTTTTCTTCCTGTTATTCCCTTTGGCTGACCACAGGAATAGTATCTCATACACTATAGAAGATTATATAATTGTTTCATCCTGCCCCTTAAGGTTACTTGATTAGCATGCCTACAACGTACTATGATTTTTTCTGTGTGATACAGAAAATTGATCAGCACCAAAAAAAAATTGGATTTTTCTCCTCAGACCTGCTAGTAATTTCCAAGCATGAGATGGGTTGCATCCACGGGTACCATCAGGGTGACTCTCTCTGCAACATCCCTAAATCTCCTGGCAAGTGTCAGTGCTGGCAGGTTGGTTCTTTTGTCCAGGCACCATTGTCCTTTTCAATGGAGAAGAGAGATCTCAGAGCAAATGTCAGGCTGATTTTATCACTAATTTTTTGAAAAAAACACCTCAACAGCTTTATCTTGCTGCTCCTTCTCATTCTGAGAACATGTCAGCAATGGCCACACCCGCATATGTGGTATATCTACTATCTGGGTATACATACCTGTATCTGGTTTTTGTATATATATTTTCATTAATCAGAAAAAAAATTAAAGAAAAAGATTTTTTTAAAGTCGTTCATGGCTTCCATGTTAAATTTATTTTACTAGAGATGTAGCAAGTGAACCTGAAGCATTAAAAAATGGGAGCCCAAAAAACCTCTTGTTACATATGTATATAAATATCTATATGTATCTCTATTTTCTGTATAGACACAGAGATGGAGTTAAAATCATCTATCTGAGCTGTTCTCCTTACGTGTTTTTTACATTAGGGACGTGGAAGTTCTGAGACAATGCTGAAGAAGTGAGTGTGCTCAGGTGGGGACCAGAGGCTTGGCTTTCAAAACGGCTGAAGCTCTTCTGTCAGTAAAAGCACAGAGCAGTCAAAGCTCATGACAGAACACAAGTATACATGCCCTGCAAAAACAGTCATTATGCAGAGAACATCCAATTTCTGCAGTATAAATCCATTAAAAAGAGTTTTGAAAATGGAAAGGAGGATCCAAATATAATTGTGATTTTTTTTATTTTCTGATGTCTTGAGAGTTCTTTATACTGTGTATTTCTGAGAACAGCCCACTTTATCCTAGTAAGAGAGTGTGTGTTACCTGGTGCTGACTTTGCTCTGTGCTGTTTGCAGAATAGATGCCTTTTTGTTTGGCACTTGCTGAGTATACAGAACACAGAGAATGGTTTGAATTGTGCCGGCTGTTAGCAGCACCACAGTAATGCATCTGTTGCTTACCCTAGCAGAAAAAACCCCAACCCCCAATGTTTCAAGGTGTTTCTATTTTCTACTACTTCTGTCCCATTCGCTTTCATAATCAAAACATCACTACATTAGATGTCATAGATGAGCTGGAAAAAAAAACCAGGTCAGATTTCTGCAGAAGAAAAAAGCTTCGTTTTCAAACTAAATAAACCTTACAGGAGACTGTGGAAGGGTGGTTGCTGGTTCACTGAATCCATGTACACATCTGCTTCCCAAAAGGAAAGTGCCTGATGTGTCCATAAAATTTTTTGGTAGCAATTATCTTCTTAACTAATATCAAGTAGGAAAGCACATGTTTTCCCTGAGAAAAAAAGAAAACTAGTTCCCACAAAATGAAAGAGCTCCTTTCTTTGCTAAGAGGCCATTACTTGTAACAGCTCAATCACTTTTTACTGTGCAGTTCTCTGGCATGTGGGTCCTGCTGGGCCCCAATATGCAGGGAGATGTTAACTCTTAATATCAGAAACATTATAGTTGAAATAATACAGGCTATTACACATTAAGAAGAAAGAGCAGATAATTTTTGAAGAGCATTTGTTCCCTCAGCTGTAATTTTTGTAGCTTTTTTTTTCTGATAGGTGAGAAGCTTCATAAAAGGGTTGGGTAATAACAGTCCCATGTCATAAGTGCCTGTTATCTTGCTTATACTTAAGTGGTAGTAGGAACTTCTAGTATTTCTGAGACCTTCCCTGCTGTGAAGCAGTTAATTTTGACATTTCGTCAAAGATATGTCAACCCCTTTGAGCAGTGAAAGACTTTTCATTTTGAGTAGCAGTAGCATTACTTCCCTACATAGTATAAAAGTGTGAATCTCAGGGTGAGACACATTTAACACAGCAGGAAGTCTTGATGGGATATTGGTTGGAAAAATTGTTTACATTGTCTAGAGAAGAAAGAGGTTTGGGGAAAAAAAGTGAGGAACATTAGGCAGCCAGGATTGCTTGATACCTTTTGACACTCTTGATTCTGTTGCTCCTGAGAACTCAAGGGACAGAGTTAATAAAGTGTCTTAAATACATTTTTATGTGCATTGGTTTTGCACAGGCTGGTTTTTGGTAGCAGGGGTGCCACAGAGATGGCTTCTATGAGAAGCTGCTGGAAGCTTCCACCATGTCCAGCAGAGCTAATCCCTGATGGCTCTGAGGATGGACGTGCCATCGGCCAAGGCTGGGCCAGTTAGAAATGGTGAAAACCCCTCTGTGAAAACAGATTTAAGAAGAAATCAAAACAAAGATTGTGGTGCAGTTTTAATTCCATTCAGAGAAGAGTAGGAGTGAGATTATGTGAGGAGAGAACTCCTGGTCTAATAAACCTTGCTGAGACTCCACCTTGCCTTCATCACATCATCTAAAGGATGAATATACAAAGGATTGATAAAGTGTCAGTAAAGAAGACACAGAAAAATAAGGATATGCAAAAGGCTTTTTATAAGACACAACTACATTTCTTGAGGTCTTCTGTGGCCGCCTCTCATTTGCTGTACCACCCTAGCTCCTGTTGCAAACACACTTTATTTCTGACTCTGCTCCTTTACATCCTGGTGTTATTAAAGCTTCAAACCAGAACCAGGGCTCTGTTGAAAAAGGATGTGTGCAGAAAGGAAGATAAGCACAAAGGTATTGATACACAAAAGTACCTTCTCCCACTTTTTGCTCTTCTGTTAAGTTTATGCTGTGAATTTATGCTCTCCAGTTCACTGAAGTTTACCAGTATTGTAGGCTGCCACCATGAGGCACTATTAAAATTGTGGAAATTTCTGGAACTGTGTGAAAATATCCTGTTTAGCAGGGAATACCTAGGAGTTAATTATCCATCTTCTGTTCTTATATTTAAAAACCATGAATAAAGCTTTCTGCTGTGATGTGTTAGAGAAGGCAAAAGCTTTATAAGACATAAAGTAGCACTGAGGAAAGAGATTACACTTGTTTGATTTCAGAGTTCATGAATTACTTTTCCCTTCCGAGGACATCACCCTGAAATACATTCTTGCTTGGATCCTCATCTGCTATTTAATAAAAAGAAACCCTTATAAGAAATGAAACTCAGGAATTCAGTGTACTAAGAAATAATTTAATTTGATTTTCCTTATGACTGGGATGTTTTATATTTCCCTTAAAATGTGAACTGAAAGTCTGCCCTTTGATGTATTTGATTGGAAACAATGCACAGTGTGAGTTGTCTTGTTGTCTTAAAACGTCATCACTGCAGAAGAGAGATATATTCATTACAGCTTAGCAGTGGCAGACAAAAGTTAGAGTATTTTCCATACTCCAATATCTGCTCACACGCTGATGAAGAGCAGGATATCTCCAGAAAGGCACCTCTGGTGAGCTGTTCCTTCTCTGAGGCACTCATGTCAGGAGCTGCCTGCAGCACTGCCCTGCCTGGGCTCCAGTTACTGCACACTCACAGGCACAACTCTTCCTCAGCCAGTCTGTATCCTTTTGGAACTATTGACACTTGAAAATAAATCCACAGATGAGAATAAATGAGATCTCTCACCCTACAAGGCAGATAGACACATGAGGTTATGGAGGATCAGCAGCAGGGAGGCAACTGGGAGAGAGGAACTGGCAGGGGCTACAGCAGCTCTGCAGTGATTTCCCCTGGAATTACCTACATTGATCTAACCAGAAGGGCTGTTGAGAAGCCTTTTTTCCATAAAGCACTCTTAAGCATATCCATGAAAACGCATTCCCTCTCCTTTCCCATCCTCCTGTTGCAGGCTGCCCAAGCTCACAGGAGCACAAGGCAGTCCAGCTTGACATGGTTTCAGCTCTCTTCCTTATCTCTCTATTTCAGTTCTCATGATCTTTTCTACAGCAAGAAAAATAGTACGTCTGACGGATTCAATCTTGTACTCCATTTAGCCAGTGAACACCAGGGTACAATGAGTGGGGGTGATTCTTTTGAGCTTTCAAGTCTAAAATGGAATATAGAGAATATAATCCAAGGGTTAGCAATTCCCTGGTGATGGACCTCCTTTTCACTGTGTTGGTTCTGGTGAAAAATTTTTCAAGGAAAAGGATAGAAACATGAGGCCTCAGGGTATTAATTTGGCTTCTAGCTTTGGGTTGCAGGCATGAAATGACAACCAGTAAGTACCAAGGCAGGAAAAAAGAGAGAGAAGAATTAGCCTCCAAGGACTAAATGCACCCACAAACACTTCTTTTCCCTCTATTTCAACACTGAGATGTAAATCCATGGATGCAGCTGCTCACAGCAGCTCCTCAGCTCATTAGAAGTTAAAATTGCTGAAGAGTTTTGTTGTCTCTAAATTCCTCATACATTTGGGCTCATTGTGTAAGAGCTGTCATTACATGAAACAGGAGTGAAAAAGCATTTTTTTCTATTTCCCCTTTGCCCTCTCCAGCCTACTTCTCAACCATCCGCCTACACTGTGTTACAAATGTAAACAACTTTTGCTTTTTAAAAGTGCAAGCACAGTTTTTGTTTATTCTTCCAGGTCTGGAAGCCCACGGGTACACTGAAGGGAGAGCGCGGGGAGACAAGTAAGCACTCCTGAGGGCAGTAAGCAGTGACCTCTGCATGCTGGGGTATAGTTCCTTCCACACTCAGTGACTGAACAAATTTAGCTCTGCTAGATTTGAGCCCACTGCAGTTTTGACCCCATTGCTTCTGCACATCTGACACCTTGCTTGTGAGCAGGTATGCCTTCAGCTGTTTGCCATCATGGACAGAGCCCCAGATCCCTCAGCTGAATGAACAGGGAGCAGCCCACAAAACAGTGCGAATAGGATGCATCTTCCCTGCTACATTGAAATTCAGGAAATTTTAACATAGTGCAAACAGACTGAAACATCCTAGTGATGATGCACTGTAAAGATTGGCATAGAATCAGATCAATTTCCGAGTTTGTGGACATCTATAGAAACAGAAATATACAGATATTCTTATAGCAATTTTGTTTGTTGTTACCATTTCCATGTAAAAATGGAAAACTTATTCTATTTCATCTTTGAGTGGCGAATCTGAATATCTCATAAGCTCCAGTCCTGGTACACTAAAGACTTCTTCAGACAGAGCAGGTCTCTTAATAGCACTCAAGGACATGGGTTGGGTTTAATAAGCTGCTTTTCTGCTTAATAACCTGCTTAATCTGCTTTTCATGTTGTGTTTCTCTGATAAGATACTCCATTCCTTAAATGACACCTTTCTGTCTGCATCTGTTTTTCAGACCTCCCCCTTATTTTAATTCTAGCCATTGTATGTAAGCCCTTAGGAGCAGGTCCTGCAGGATGCTAGGAAATGTAACATGCTCTGCTCATGAATGGTGAGGCAGGGGACCGAACGCTTGAGCACAACTCTGGGCAAAAGCAACGTATTTTCAGGTTGTTTGGGCATTTTGGCTCTAAGATGTGTATTTAATAAAAAGCTGCACAGGCCAGAGTTTATTTCTTTTTCATTATTAATGTCCACTAGAGAAATGCCGCCTGAAGAAGGCTTATTGGACAAAACATTTCCCCCTGGTTTGTGCAGCATATGAACAGTCTCACAAGTGACAGAGGAATATGCAAATAAACGCTTGGCATTAAGCTCTTTTTTTTGTTTGTTTGTTCACTGAAGTAACAAGTGGTGGGATAAGTTGCTTTGTTCCTAAACAACAGTTTTAGAGTATCCTCGTAGAACATTTAAAAACAATTATATTTATTTATTCATTATTTTATTTATTATTTTAATTTTTTCTCTTGTATGTTTTTGTTGTTTTGGGAGACACAGACCTCTTTGACTCGGGAACCTAGGAAGCTGAAGAGATTAATGGCCGGACAAGATAACCCAAAGTGAAAAGTAAGTATTGATACACCAGTTTCACAAATGTGAATGGCAGTGGCCTGCCCAGGACGTGCAGAGCAAGCTGAGGTAGGAGCAGCTCCTGGAATTAGGTTCTAGACAAGTTCTCACAAGGCACATGATGGTTATTGTCAGTTTGATGGGCCACATCTCCGTCTGGGGCTGTCTCCCAAACATCAGGGAGAACTTCCGGATAAAACCTTGCAAATCCTGTTGCCGAGGAAGATTATCAAGGTGTGTCCCTCACTACCTCTTCTTCTGTCTTTATTCATGCACAAGACGGAAGTTTCGTTCAAAACTTGGTGTTGACGCTCTAAGGAGGAACAGAAGAGCTGTCAAACAAAGGTGTTTGTGGTGCTTCCCAGAAAACTCTCTGATAAACTAGAAAGGAGGCTCACCCAACAGTGAATGAAAGCTGTTTCAATGCATGGTGATACAGCCATTTCCTCTTGCACAGGACATGGAGTCTGTCTCTACAGACAATGCAATGTCTCTGGGACATGAGTTTGCAAGAGGATTTGCAATTCAGGCTAAAATCTCTAAATTGTGTTACTTAAAGATAGAGCCCATAGTTGCTTAATTAGGTTATTAAGTTATGAATTATTATTTAGTGTCATAATAATTTTGAAACTTCCACAAACCAAAAAAGTCACATTTCCTGCAGCTCCCATTAATTTCTTTTCACAGTGTTCACATCCATCAGGTCTGAAATCCAGGTCACTTTCAATTAGAAGTCAATTCACGAGTCTAAGCTTAGGTGTTCATTTCAATCTCATACTGTACAAAAGACAAATTTCTCCCTCAAAATCCCTGGTTGGCAGTCAGATGATGCCTCATTCTCTAAAGTAATTTTCTTCTACACTGTGTTTGAAAGAGTCCTTCTCTTCTGATGAGAGTTCTATAAAAAGGGCAAGCTCAAATGTAAAACACTCCTTTCTCAATGTCAAAGTCAACGAGACAAGAAAATATATCATTCATCACAGTTCTGGGTGAAAGAAGATTGTCTTTGCTAGTTTGAGCTGGGGCATCTTCAAACCTCTGTAAGAAATTCCAAATGATGTATTGCATTTTCTGTACTTATGGATAAGCATGCAAGCTACTAGAAGTGATTCAGAAAATATTGTTAGCAAGTCCGCTGGGGCTGTTATTCAGCATGACCTTGTCAAGGCTGCATGCATATAAGGTTTCAGCTTCTTCTCAGATTCCATGCCTCAAAACCCTTTACAGGCACTAATCTCTTCATCAATATTTCCAACAACATTATCTGCCCAATATATTAACATGGTTTTCTCTGAAACATTTGTGTAAAGTCTTGTCTGTTCAAGCTTTTGGCAGCAAGCAGCAGTATATTCTTATAAATTCCCAATCAAGTGACCAACTTGTGATCTATGTTGTGCACATGAAATTACAGATGCAACTGGATTAACTCTGGTCTGGTGATACCATCTGCTGCATTGAAAATTTAAATTTCCATAGGCAGTCCAGCTGTTCTTATTCAGTAAAAACTGAGTATTTTTAAGACCTGACATTTGTTGTAATACAATCCTCTACTCAGGCACTCATGGGAAAATGTAGAAGGTTCAAAGATGCCAGGAGGCTTTATATCTGACCCAGAGATGATCTCAGATTGCTATTTTAAGGCAAGATGCTGAAACTTCACACACATCTGGTGAAATTTGGTCATCTGTTTATCATCTGAAACAGACATATTTATCCATTAATTCATGCAAATTCATCAAATATCAAGTCACTGGATGGGAGCAAAGGATTTTAATAATTATAGCTGCCAGACAATTTTCGTTGATGCAACGACTGGGCAAAAGATATTAAAAGTGCAAAACCAACAAGGACTGAATATAAGCACCACCACTTTAAAAAATAACTGAAGTTTCAACTAAAATTATTTTGGTTACCTGTTGCAAAAGAAAATACATTTCTTGTCAGGTAATCTACATGAGGAGCAGAGACTGGGGGAGAGAAGCACTGCCCACGAAACAAGGTATATAAGTTAGGGACCTCTCAAGCAAATTAGATATGCATAAGTCCATGGGTGCATCCAAAAAATGCTGATCAATGTCACCCTGAAGCATTTCTCTACCATCTTTGAAAAGTCATAACCATCAGGGGACGGTTCTGATGATAAGGAGAGGGCAAATGTTACATCCATTTTCAAGCAGGGCCCAAGAGGCCAGTCAGTTTGACCTCAGGCCCTTGAGAGGTGAGTCCAAGCATAGGACAGACAAGAAGCTAATTTGGACATCAAATATTGATTTACCAAGGACATATCATCCCTGACCCAGCTTATTGCCTTATTGGCTCTGGATGAGGGCAGAGTGGTGGATGTTGTTGTATCTCGACCTTTAGAACATTTTTGACAAAGTTTTCCATAACATAAGCTGGTGAAATGAGATCTGGATAAGTGGATGATTAATTGGGTGGAAAATTGGTAGGACTGCCAGTCTCAAAGGGTGGTGTTCAGCCATAAGAAGTCCAGCAGACAGATTAGTGACTAGTGACATCCTTCAGGGAGAGATACCAGGGCTGCAATGGTTTAGAATATTTATTGGTGACCTGGATGAGAGGATGGAGAGTGCTCTCAGCAGCTCAGTGGAAGATGCTCTCAGCCCAGGGAAGCTTTGTGCCTGGCAGGAGGGGAAGCCAACTGCACACTGGGCTGTCTTGGCAAAAGCATGGTCAGTGGTTGCAGGAAAGTAGATCTTCCTCTCTCTTCCCCCAGTGAGACCACACTTGGAGCACTGGGTGCGGTTTAGGGCTACCCAGTAAGAGAAAGACATTGCCACATTGTAAGAGAAAGACATTGCCACACAGGAGGGAGTCAAGTGGAAGGCACCAGGATGGGGGGCTGCAGCACAGGAAGGGTAAGGAGAGGTGGGGAATCTCCCAGCCTTTGTAAGAGCTGTCAGTGATGGGAGCTCACTGCCCTCTTCAGCTGCCTTCTTGGAGAAGACATGGAAAAGGGACCAGTCTCTTCCCAGAGGTGCATGTGACACGATAAGGAACAGCAGATTCAAGTAGCAGCAAGAGAAGTTCTAGTTAGAAAAGTATTTTTCCAGTAGGAAAACTAAAAAATCAATATGGTGGTGGCCACTCCCTGGAACAGGTGCCCAGTGACACATCTGAGCAGGCATATTCTTGGAGGTACCTTGCCTGGAAACTGCCCTAAACAATCTGATCTAACTTTAAATTTGGCAGAAGGGCAGAAGGTTTTGGGCAGAAGGTTGGACCAGGTGATCTCCAGAGATCCCTCTCAAAGGACAGCATTCTGGATTTTACATGCAGCAATTTCTCAGGTATCCTTCAGGTGTCTAGACCTGAAATACTATGTCAGTGTTATCAAAAGAAGGTTCTTGGCCAGGCTTGAGTAGGACACAGTGTTCATGTGAATGATTGTGTTTAGATTTATTGCCAATACAGTATCTAAATATTGCCAGTGTGGTATCTAGACCAAAACTCTATCATACATTACAATAGATTATAGTATAATCAGGTCATGATCTCTCCTGTTGAGTCAACAAACTTCAAGAAGATGCCCTTGCTTTCTAAACTTTTTAGAGGCTCAGTCCACTTAGCCTCAGATTTGATCAGCAGCCTGTGCCTAAAGGATTATAATATAAGCAGGTTTGGCTAGAAGTATGCAGGTTTTCAGCCTTGCAGAATTCACTGTTGTAAAGCACCTATGTAGCTATTTCAGGATTTTATCTCCATATTTGACTGAATCTTCACACTTTTACTCAACCATTCAAAAGTGAGTGCTCCCTGTCTTCCAGCTGGATGTATCCTGGAACTTCCTGAGAGCAGTCTGCCCAGCTGGCCCAGTCTCCAGCAGTATTTTGTAGCTCTGTGCATGCTGGTGGGCACCAAGGTCAATCATGAGCATTTCAGCTCCCCCATCTGTGGAATATGTTAATTCTGTGAGCATTCGGACAACTCATCCTGCAATACCGACTAGTGTTCTTACCTCAGGATAAACACATTGCCCATCAGAGACTGTGGAAGGGGAGAGGAGATGTGTGTGTGGGTTTGTGTGTGTGGGTGTGTGTGTGTATGATGCACTTGACCTTACTGTCTACTCAGTAGAGTTCAGTGTCTCTCTGGTAACCAGATGGTGCCAAATGCTTCAAAATCAGGAGGGAAGGAGTGACAAAGGCAGGGATTGTGCAGAGACTTCTTCTTCCCTCCTTCTCTTCTAGGGGAAATAATCCTGAAGAAGGATGGGAAATCAGATTGGAGCTGCTTAGCCAGGTATCAGAGCTCAGGAGAGTGACAGAGAGGCCTGGCACAGGCAGAGTGGGCAGGCGGATAGGGGAGCAGGAGGCAGGAAGGGCAGCCTAGCAGCTGGATCGCAGCAGCTGCTGTACATGGACTGGGCACAGCTGGCTCCAGGAGAGCCCTGTGGGTAGCCAGAGTGGCTCCCATCTAGTGCATAATGCATGCACTCCACCCCAAATGAGTTGTCACAGTTACACAGCAGAAGATATTTAAATTCTTTTGGGCTATCTAATGCTATAGTTTAAAAGCAAAAGACCAACACTTTTTCTCCTTCAAAAGCATTTCAGAAGGCTGTTCCTGAGAACACATACTGCTGAAAATTAATTGTGGATATTTTCATGGCTTGTTGGGTGAATCTGTGTGAGTTACTTGTTCTTTACTTCCTCTCATAGTCTGTGTGTTTATATTCTGGGTTCCTTCTCTCAGACCAACTGCTGTGATGTTTCCAGCTTAGTTTTACTGAGCAAGAAAAGTTCTCCTCTTCTCTCTTACTATCACTGCAAGGATGTACAAGCCCTTTGGTCCTGGGAACCTGGAGACCTGGAGTCTGGCCCTCAGCCTGTCGCTGATAACTGGGGTGATCTTGTCTTGTGCGGAACACATCTGGCAGAGATTTATGCTTGGAGTGCTGCCCTGTACTGAAGAGAGATAATAACTGTGAAGGCAGGAGTATGTCAGGTGGAAGCATTTCTCTGTGTATCGGGGGACATCACTGGGGCCTGGGGAAAAGCTGTCCTGTGTGAAAAATGGGGAGGAGATGTGCAGTGGTTGTTACCTGTGGCTTTGAACAACAGCTCCTGCGAGAGCCTGGATGGAGTGACCTCCTGTAAGAGCAGTGGCCTGAGGCAGGAACAGTCCCCTGGCATGCTTCTATGGAAGGCAGATAAAACCAAGTAACAGGACTGTTTGGGAGACATGGGAGGAGACTGCTCCTGGTTTGGGATGCTAGGTCACCTGGTAAAATAGCAGGGACAATAAGAATTGGTAGAAGGCATGAAGGGATAAAGTTTCTGGCAGATGTTTCTTCCTCTGCTTGCCATGGAGTTAGTTTATTATTAATACTTTGAGCCTTTCTGTTTAATTAAACATTCACCAGAGCTCAAGGCACGCAGACTCCTGAGCGTGCACGCAAAGCAGGAGCCTTGCACAGAGCCAGAGGCCAGGGCTGCTGCTGAGGGTAAGGCCACAGTGGGCAGACATGCTCTAAGGAATAGTGCAGCCTCATCCCTTGGAAAACAGCATCCAGACTGATGGGAAATGATGTCAGCATGGTAGATGTTCTTACCCCCAAGACAACTAAAACTGAGGAATCTGTGGGCAATTTTCTAGGGAAATTGCCAGAATTCCAGAACATGATGCTATTAAAAGATGCTCTCAAAGCCCTCATAAGTGTGCTGAAACAAAAATGATCTTCTGCAGAGGAATTGCATTTTTAGAAAACTATTCCTGCAATAAAAACAAATGGTTATTTTTATAAGGAGATGCTTCCTATGGATGTAGATGTCTAAAAGTCTAGATCTTATTTCTGAAGTATGTCTGAAAAGCTGTCTAATAGCATTTGAAGCAGTTGGATCCAGTGACTGACCTTTGGTGAAAGGCAATGCAGGTATGCCAGGTGCCTGAAACAGACACAGAATTTGCCTGATGAAAATACATATTTGCGTGTAAAAAGCAGTATTAACATCGACATTTAGGAAGCATAAGCACCTTTGACTACTCAGAAAAGAAGTAGTATCAATATCTAGGTAGAATGTACACACATTCTTTAAAGTATTAAAACCACAGGGGAAATACAGAAAAGCCTCAAGGCTGTGTGTCTGCGTGGTTGTGTAGGGAAAAAAAAGCCACGTAAAAATAATAGATAGAAGGATCTGTGCAGAGAATCCAAATACTAAAGAAAAGAGAAAGAAATATATTCTTCTGCTTTATTTAACTTTCAGACAGAAACTCAAAGGTTCACAGGGATACATCCATAATTCACAACTCATGAGGATGGTTCAGGAAAATTTTTGTCTGCTCCTTGAGCAGGAAATGTGATGATGCCTGTATGGACTTACAAATAAGTTGATCAGAACAGCTTCCTGACTTCCAGTCTATCACACGGACATGGTTTTTACAAACTCTAAAGAATACTGGCTCTTCTGAGAGACATTGTTTTGTAATTTGTATTCTGCTCAAAGTAATTCTTGAATGAATAGATTGAAGAAGCAATATGGGATTGCTGCTCAGAAAAAGCCCTTGAACATGTCTTTCTATTTACTTGTGCTCTTGTCAGATATGATCATGTTTAATTTTTTCAATATCTTTAAAAGTTATTTTTACTATGTTTATACAAAACAACTTTAGTGTTAGCTGCAATTAGTATTTTAATTTGGTCTGGGCTGCCTGAATGGTCAGGAGGAAGAGTAACTCATCCCACTCAAAGAGGGATGAATTGCTTTGTCAAAATGCCTGTATCTGTTCCCAGGCCAGAAGAGAGAACTGCCTTTCCCTCAGAGACGTGTGGGTGCTAAGTTCCTGGGACGCAGAGGCAGCAATGCCAGTGCCCATGGAGGTTGGATCATCCCCCAGAGCTGTGCTCAGCACAGCCCCTGCCTGCAGGGTACAGCCTCACCTCCTCGTGGGACAAGTGCCACAGGGTCATTTGCAGGTGCTTTGTCACTCCACCCGAGAAGGATTTAGGTGCCTAATGAGGTGATACGAGTTCAAGGAACAAATGATTTGGGCAGCCTGCTGGGCAGAGCTCCCACACTGATCTCCCCAATATGATATCTTTGGCTGCTAAACAAAAAAAAAGAAAAGAGTTTATCTTCTTTTAATTCCTAGTTTTTAAATAATCCCTGACAGCATTAGGTTTCAGGCTAGACTTAATTGTATCTTTCAAGGAATATTCTCACTGCTTACCATGCCAAAACCATCAGACAAATTGCTTCTCCTCCAGTTCGTATGAAGGATAATTCATGGCATATAGAATGATACATTGCTATTTTGATGTCATTCCCAGTGTTACTAGCTGTCGGATTACAAAGGATTCAATTAAATTTTTTTTAGGCTTATTTCTGACCGGTCACTTTCCAGGCACTTTTGAAAGACCATGGGTTCTCTCTGGCATGCAGACAGACACAGCTTGATTACTTGTGTCAAAACTGATCTCTCCTAGGAAGGGAAATCCATACTTTCTAGCTGTTTATCTCTATGCTCACAAACATGTTCCTTCAGCTTGGTGAACAGAGCCCAGGCTTTGAGCTTGTCATTAGCACAGGGACATCTGCAAATAACCACCCCCCATATATCTTAAGTATCCACTCTTATAAATGCATAGTCCAGGGAATTCCTAGTTCTTATTTAACTGCGTAAAAGTTTCTCCTTCTTGTAACCAAGATCACACAGATTAATCCTTTACAAATATGCAAAACTCACATAATACTCTAAGGAAACAAGTTGGCCTCTTTCATACTCTATGCTCCAACTGACTAGAGCTGGTAAAAGGGTTCTGCCCTAAATTCAGTCTTCTGAGGCAAAATGGAAACCCCTTAACTAAATAGACTTTGCAGGGCTTTACCTTCCCATGTTTGTATTTTTTCAAAGTTGAACATTGCTTGATAATTCCGAGGATAGGTATCCATGGGCTCAAAAGATTTCAGCACACAGGGCCTAAACAAAAGAAGTCCTAGCTCACCAGTTTATGAAAAGACTATAGTCTGAGGTCTTTGCTGAGGTAGCACATGCCAATACCTGTAGGCACAAGGTAACACATGTCTGGCACTGGTAGGAAAGGATACTTGTAAGAAGATTATTCAGACTTCAGCCGATATCCAGACACAGGTGTGGAGCTGCTACCTTAATCAGGATCTTCTTGGCCCCCTCTGTTTCCACACAGTGAGAGCAGGACCAGCCCTGCTGCAATGTTGATAGCAGTTTCCTGAGATTCAGCTGGTCTCATTTGTGAGAGGTGATGCCATGGAAAGCAGGCAAGCCCTGCCATCCTTTCACATCTGGCAGAGCCACCCTGCTGCAGGTAGGCATTTTCTCCATGTGCTCCTTAGGGAAAGCCAGGTATTATCCTTGACAGATGCCTCAGTGGAGATATACTGCTCAGCTAGAGACAGCAGACAATATCTTGATGGCAAAAGCAAAGAAGTCAGACAGAGCTTTTTTGATGATGCCAGTCCAAATAATTTCTACATTTTAAAATTGTCATTCCTCTAAGTTCTGGTATGAAATTAAAAATAAGAGAAATTACATAATTTATCTCTTCCTTATTTGTCCAGGTAGGCTTCTAAAGAGCATTCTGAAGCAGGTCTTTCACTTTCCTGCATTGACTGTAATGCTTACCACTATTCATTAGCTACTTTCAGTGGTGTAATAATGAGCATTAAAACTGCAACACAAAACCCATAAAGCACATAGTTTACTTCCCCATGTTTACAAAGTAGTAGATATTTGTGTCCCTTGAAGCCCATCTTATCTTTGAAAATTAACTTGTTTTGTTAACTCTTCTGTCAAAGGAATGTTTGCTCACAAAATGTCCAATAACGTCTTTGTGAATGGGTTTGACAAAACATGCAAATAAATATTACAAGAAAAAAAACCCACAAGCCAAGTTTTTTGCTGATATAAATCCATGTTGCTCTTTCACATCCATTATTGACATCTTTATTCTCTCCTGTGCTTTCCAAACTACTCTGCCAACACAGGATTTTGTTTAGAGATTTTATGGCCACTGCAATTGTGCAAATATGTCCAGTTTTCTCCCATGCAGGTATTTATATGCTTTTTAGTGCATTTTCTGTCATCTTTGTATTTTCTTCCCTGTTTGTGTTTGGGACAAGCTCCTTCTGAATACCTGCAGAGATGCTCCCTTCTTTTCCATGGAGGTTATCCTGGATTAGGGACTTTCCATATTCATGAAGAGCACACAACATCAGGATTTCCTGTGTAGTAATATCAGTGCCTTCCATGGTGATCTGAGCTGTCCACTGCTTTTTGTGGTAGCTGGAGCTGCACATTGCCTCATGTCCTTGTTTTGGTCTTTTCTTCAAGGAAATGGGATTGTTTATTTCTTCAGCTATTATGCACAGAAGACCCTAACCTGCCATTTCTAAATGCTAAAGTGGCATGAATAATATGTATCATGAACAGATAATTAAGACTTAAGCTCGCCCCAGTCACTGTAAACAATATCCACGAACATGAATGAAATTAAAATATAACAATTACTCAGCAATAGAGAACTAAGAAACAGTTATTGACCTGGTTAAGTTTTTCTTGTATCTTCATATGTGTGTGAACTGCTGCACCCACAAATACTTTCACTCCAATGTGAGAATTTACCCTTCAGGTTTCCTGTGCCCATTTCTTGGTTAAATGTCTTCATAATAATAATAATTTTTCCAACTCTGAAGATATTTTGACTATTTCAAATATTTTCAAGACTATTTCAACTTATTTTCAAAGAGCATTTTTAACAGGCATTCAGTAGATTTTTAACATCCTTAATTTTGTGACATTCAGTATTTAATTTTGAATCTCAGTAGTGCTAGTATTACATACATTTTTTCAGATATAGGTACATTAAAAAGAATTAATTTTGATACATTAAAAAAACTTCTAAAATCTACTTCTGAATGTTGAATTTCATTTCTAAACTGTCTACTTCGACATGATCCCAAAATCTCTTTTGCCTAAAATCTTCAGAAGGAAAAACAAAACAGAAGAAAAAGAAGGAATGAAAATAGCACTATAAGAAGCACAGAAACAAAGTTATGGTTTAACAATGCAATGCTAGACAAATGCTGTGGAAAAGAAAAGTCAAAATGGGCATGCTTAATACTTTTCTGGCAATAATTCATTTTAGCTGGACTGATACGAAAAATCAATCTTGGCAGAAATAGCCAAGGTCAAAGGTTCCCCAATTTAGAGGCAGACATAGCCTGACTGAAAAATGTATGCAGCTTTTGTCTATGCAATGCTACCTCTGCTGTCCTTAAGGAAAATGAAAACTAGGGAAATGAACAGAATCTTTAGAGGTTAATGCTGTCTCAGAGAGGACATAATTTTGTCCCTTAATTAAGTAGTTCACCATTTCTCGCTGGCAAAATCCCTTAAGACTTCATAAGAGAAATACACATCCAATACTCATAATTCTCGGTGTGCATGATATATACAGACTGGAAAATTTGCTTTGCCTCTTTGTAATTTCTAGTCAAAGGGCAACCTTTTTCCCATTAAAAAAAGTATGTAAAAGAGAATGGAAAGAGAATGGAAATAGAAAAAGTAAATGGGGGCAAAGATAAAATTTTTTGCACTATTCCATATTTGTCTTCACAACATAGAAGTTTTACAGCTATTCCCATTCTCCGGTGGCATTCATTGGGACAGATTTTAATATGTGTTCTGATACAAAGAGTCAAAGAAGGATTGGGCCATATTCAGAGGATATTCACATTAAGTGACCAGAGTCATTTTAACATATTAAATACATTTTATTTCCTGACTTTTAACATAAAGTTTAACCCTGGGGTTGATAGTCAACCATCAGTATTCTATTTGTTGATCAAGTGTAAACAATGTGAGGTTCCATGGGTCTCCTTTCTCTGGTCCAATAGTGAAACATGTTCTTTGCCTAAGATAACAGCTACTAAAATACAGCTAATTCCACATTGCAAGAGATTGTTCAGACAGGTTTTCCACCATGATCCAACTCTTCCCTAGTAACAAAGTCAACTTTATGCTAGAGTTAAAGTAAATATGAGAGTCAAAATCCTTTCCAATCAGAGTGGTGTGCAGATTACACAATAAAACATTTACTTGGCTTTCTTCTCTGGCAAGGGTTCCTCAAGACCCATCATTTGGGCATATATTGGGCTTTTCTTGTTTTTCTTTTTGTGTTATCTTGTGGCAGACCCCCTTCTAGATGACCATAAGCCAGGTCCCTTACAGAAGAGAAACCCAAAGGCATCCTCACCTGCCTTAGGCAGAGCATTGCCAGCAGGTCGAGGAAGGGTGATCCTTCCCCTCAGCACTGGTGAGACACATCTGCAGTGCTGCATCCAGTTCTGGGCTCCCCAGTACAACAGAGACATGGGCAAGCAGGAGTGAGGACAGCGATGGGCCAAGGAGATGCCTAAGGGAGAGGCTGACTCAGCTGGGACTGCTCAGCATGCAGAAGGGATGGCTCAGAGATATCTTACCAATGAATACAAATATCCAATAGGAGGGTGCAAGGAAGATGGAGCTGTGGTGTCCAAAGATAGGCCAAGAGGCAAAGGGAACACACTGAAATACTGGAAATTCCATTTGAACCTAAACCCCCTCCTTTTTTCACTGTGACAAGGTTGGGTGAAGATCTCCATCGTCCGAGATACTCAAAACCCCACTAGATACAGCTCTGAGAAATCTTCTGCAGCCAGAGCTGCTTTGGCTTAAACTTCTTAGGATGACATTGACAAAGTTGGTAATGATCTGGAACAGCAAGAAAATCCAGCAAATCTCCATCTTCACTTCCTCTAGCTACATGCATTTGTCCAAACTTTGCGAAATATGGAGGGGAAGCCTTAGGAGGAGCAGATGAAGTCAATTAGTTTGTTCAGCCTGGAGGAGACTGATGGGAAACCTCCTTGCAGTCTACAATCTCCTTACAAGGGGAAGCAGAGGGGCAGACGCTGATCTCTTCTCTGGGGCGACCAGCGACAGGATTGGAGGAAATGGTATGAGTTAGGGTGGGTTTAGTTGGATATCAGGAAAAGATTCTTCACCAAAGGGACAGGCTTCACCTGGAACAGGCTCCCCAGGGAAGTGGTCACAGCACCAAGTCTGACAGAGCTCAAGAAGCACTTGGACAATGCTCTCAGGCACTTAGTGTGACTTGATCCTATGCAGGGCCAGGAGCTGGATTTCATGATCCTTGTAGGTCCCTTCTGACTCAGCATATTTTATGATTCTCTGATGCTATGATTCCATGAAATATGAACATAAAGAGCAGCTATGATAACAGAGTGAAAGTTTAGTTAACCCAGAGTTGAACACTGGCCAAAAGGGATGTGCAGAGAGCAGTAAAACACCATAACAATTTTGCAGTACTCCTACTGTATGCCAAAGTACATCTGCTTTCCCAGAATGCCAATTTCCAACAGCTGGCTGCTCAGTAACTTCCTGTTTTGTATTTGGGAGAAGTCCCCAGATTTCTCTTCAAGTAACTTCTCTGGTTGCCACTTCAGCACCAGCCAACATCCAGCATCCATAGCCTCCTGTGGCAGAGGTCCCACAAGTTAACTAAGCATGGTGGGTGAAACCACCCACCTCTGGAATTTGAGTACATTTAACAGTATCAAGAGAGTGAAAAACCTAGTGATTGCTGAGCTGAGATGCTTTCTTAGCCCTGTCATATCAATATGAATGTCAACGTACTCTTTCTTGTGATACATTGTGCTTTTGTCTTCTGTTTCCCCTGTCTTGTTTGTTTCTTCATTATATCAGTCCTCTTTTGAGTTTGCTGGTTTTTGGGTTCCTCTCTTTCTTTTGATTCATCCTTCTATTTTTGCAAGAAAAACAACCTCTTTAAATAGTAGTAGCTATTGAATTATAATTTTCAGTTCACATGACAAAAATTTAATTCAAAATCAGACAGAGGATGACTCATCAAAACATTTGGCATTTTTTACTTCTTCTTTTGCTTTCCTTATTTAATGGATTTATTCTGAAAAGGGCCTCGAGTCTTGAGGTCTCCCATTGAATGGGAACTTCACTGTAGTGACAACTACTATACTGAGTTTTAGCAAGAATTTACTTGCAAATAAGAGGAAGTAAGGATGCAAATAAGAGGAAATATGGACAAAAATAAAAATTATGATCATGTAGTTACTTGTCATTGTTACCACAGAATTTTTTGAATCTAAACCATGTTAAGCTTTGTCTAGCAGATACATCCAGCTACCTTCAGCTGACATTCATCCTGGCTCTCATTCAGTGTGTACCAGCGATTTCATGCTGCTTCTCAAGTAGTCAGCCTGACATAATACTGCATGGCAGTCCTTCACTTTCTGTCTATTTGAATGCATCTCCTAAAACCCAGATTGACTGAATTGGAATAAAAATTATCCTCATGTAGACAACAAAAGCAATGGCCAACAATTTGTACAGTATCATTACAGAATTTAACATGCATAGTACTACCAAAGAATAATTAGCTATTGAAATTCCTTTTTTCTACAGACAGAAGATGCCAGAACTAACCCACAGATGTGTACCTGCTGCTCTGATATGCCAGTCAGAGAAATTAGAACTGATGAATTTGCTGAAGGTTTCCATTAATATAATGAAAAAGTGATTCCAACTCTACCAATCACGGTGGGAGGAAGACTCCTATGGGACCTGAAGGGCTTAAAGCAATCTGAGCACATTGCTCAGATATTTGATTTTTGGTTCTTTGTGGCAATTATATACACATACTAAGGCTCATGTTTTGAGATGTCTTTACAGAGGTAGAAAGTTTGATGATTTTAAACAGTATGGACTACCTAACTAGCCTAGTGAGACTTGGTCAGACAGATTAAATAATTCAGGAAGGCAATTGTTGGTTAAAGCTAGATGATAGCCCCTTGCAATTCTGAGGGCCGACAGTCTGGGAGGGGGTGGGTGCAAAGCACCTCCAAACCCAGGAGCACTGGGGTCTCTAGCAGCAGGGAGCTGAAATTATGTGAAATCAGATAGAAGCATCTATTTTGCCTGGTTTTTGTTCCTAAATGTGAGGCTAGGCTCCCCAAGTCCTGTCTACAACAATACAGACCAAAATACACCCCACAGAGTTGTGTAGGACCCCAGGACGGGGCCCTGCCCTTGACCCCCTATAGAGGGACCCCTTTCTGTTCCCCAGAAAGGGCTGCTGCCATGCTGTTTTATGCCATGCTGCCAGACTACCCACCTGGGCTGCTTTTCCCTCTAAAGTGCCTTCCCCAAATCCACACCACTCCTTCCTGAGACCCTTCTGTTCTCACCTTTCTCTCTGCAGAAACAAAGAGGCTTGGCTAAGCTGTGCTTGAGATGTTGCTGAGGCTAAAATCAAAGCAGCCACTTTCATGAACTAAAATGATGAGTGTGAATTGCATTTGTCACCTTAGTTTCCTGTTGTTTGACTTCTGTTTATGTATGTAGGGCTGAGCAGCTCACTTTCAAGATGCATGTTTTTCCCTCAACTTTGAAAAAGTAAGCCACTGATGAAGTTACCAGCTTGAACTTACTTGACAGAGCCTGTAACACATTGTGAAAGTAGCAGGCACCTGTGAGTAAAATCTGCAGAAACACAGCAAAACTTTGCAACTGCAGCCTGGAAGGAAAACACATACCCTCTGCTTTGGAAGGATGGGGACATCAAAACCTCAGCAGTTCCAGTGGGTGTAATGACACACCCCAGGGGATTATCCGTGTGACTTGACACCTAGAGGAAATGCTGGATAATTGCCTCCCACAATTTTGAAACGATGTATGACTAACAAACTCAACTGCCACTCAAGGAGACAGTTTAGTGGGAAGGATGATTCATATGAGAGCATTATCACTTTTTCTTCTTTCTCTCTTTTTTTTTTCTGCCTACCAATGAAAGTGGTAAAAAACCAGGCAAAATAGTCACTAATAGCTGAGACAACCATGAGTTATAAAAGGTCATCCCAGTCTTTCTTGGTGGCTGCTGGTTATTTGCACTCTTACTTGAAAGCACAGAGGCTTTTTGAGTCCTCAGGTGAGAGTAATAAGAGCACAGAGCAAGCATAGAGAGTGATGTGACTCCTGAGTGGCTGGTAATTTGCTTGTTTTTGTAAGGATTTTAAGATGGCCCTGTGCTTCCCACCATGTAACTTTATCCCACATGGTGGAGCATGCCCAAGTCACAACTCCTTGTGTCTAGCCAGGGTGGTGTTGTTTTGAAGAAGTGGCTTTTGTGGTAAATATGCAACACCTACACCAACCACTGTTGCTAAAACTGGAATAAATGACTTATTCTGGTTTTGAATAGCCTTCAAACTGTCTGCAAGAGCCCTCAGCGAAGGACCACCAGTGTGGCTTGTCAATACAGGCAGCTCCCTGCCTAATCTTTTCCAGTAGTACTGCCAATTCACATTGTCAACCCAAAGGAACCCCATCATGCTCTTGATTTAAAAACGTTGACGTTTCATGCCTGTGACATGAACTGTTTTCTTCAATTTTGGCTTTGCCAGCATTTCTAAATATCGGGGTCAAAAGCTGGAAACACATACATACCTGTGTTAAGACACTGTAGTAAATCACAATCTCCACTTTTGAGAGGAGTTTCTCTCAAAAATCAGGCCATTTTTAAGAGGTAGGAAAATTTCCCCTAACTTTAACAATCTATAAGTGCAGTGTCTAATCTAAGCTAATTGTCTGGGTGGGAGGAGTTGGCTCTCAACATGCCCATTTCTGCCTTGACTTTAATGAGAGCTTGCGTGACAAATTACATCAAACACCCATCCTGAAGCAGAGAGAAATCCCACACCTACCTTGTATGCATGGGGATGCTTGGGGGATACATTTTAAAGTGTTAACTGCTGCATTCGCCTGCTTCCAGGCAATAATGGGGAATAATGTATTTTAAGCCATTTTCAAAGATGGATCACATTGAAACAACAATATTCCACCTGGTTTGTGATCACAGCGATAGGATGAGCTGCATCTTTGACCCTTCCTGTAAAATACCATTTTCAAGTAAGGACCTTTCCTCTTAGCAATGCAGTTTCAAAAAATGCTCCTGTGCTAGAACATGCAGACAAGTCTTATTCTCATAAAAGACTTTTATTTAGGAGCTATGGGCAATAAAAAATGTTCTAAGACACATAATACAAAGAGTATATTCCAAAGGCTCTAAGAGTCAAGAATGAATATTAAAATCGGAAAGGGCCTACATGACTCTTCGTTTTACTGAACTCATACTATGTCCTTACAATTTGTGCAGGGACACAAGGTTCTGCCCATTTTCTTGCAGATTCTCTGCCCACCATCTCCTGGTCTCTAGGACAGAGATCTTCTTGGTATCTGTGACAGTGTTAGGTTTATGGTTGAACTCAATGGTCTTAAGGGTCTTTTCCAACCTAAATGATTCTATGAGCCTTTCCTCATGCTTTGATCCATACAGCAGCACAAAAGATATACACATGTTAAGGATAATACTTCAGAGGCCTATGAGATCAGCTAAACATTACATTTCAGAGTATTAGTAAAACTGCATAAGAGTGGCTCAATTTTTAAATGCCTTTAGTACGCAACAGATGAAGAGGAAAAAACCCTCATCATACAGTATAACTATTACTGATATCTCCTACAGTTTTTATTACACATTTTCCTAGTGTCTGATCCCAAATTCCCATATTTACTACTCTTCCTTCAAGTGAAATATGCAATCATCTCATAATTCAACGAGAGGATGTGATTAGAATGGGAGTCTGAGAACTTAATTTCTTCTGAATTTCAATTATCACTGGTGGACAGCCAGATGCACACAATCTGTTATTGAATATAAACACTCTATTCATTTCCCTCTCCCAAAATTATTTGCATCACACTCAGAAAAAACAACTTCTCAAATAGGAAAGTGGGTCTTCTAAACAGATCTTTTAATTTTGATTAAAACTACTGAAGAACTACAAGAAGTCAAACAGCCAGCACTATAAGATATAAAGAATGTGATTCTATATTTTTAGTAAAGCAGAGAAGAGTTCTCATTAAAGTTAATTTGCATAAATTGCTTTCTGGGCAGATGGATTTTCACTACTGGGTATGGAAATAACAATTCTCTGCAATTAAGGTATTCTATTGTCAGCTCAGTAAAACCGTTAAATTCATGGCTAAATCCACATTTTGAGATTATATTCTTGTAAGGGATAGATTATGAAATGTTTTCAGTATTTAAACATGAGGTAAATGTTACGATGATTCAAAGCTTGAAATTAAGGATTCCTATTTTGAAACTAGATATAGTTAAAGTTTTATTAATATTTTTGTACCCAGTGCATTTAAGTTTATTTCTGTGAGTTTTAAACCATCATATTTCATCCTTGTATGCTTTTTATTTTATTCTATTATTTCCTCATTATGCACCTGCAAAACCCATTCAAATACATGAATAAATTTGTAGTTAGCACATTTCTATTTCCAGTACAACATATACAAATCCTAGCTACCTGTTTGGCAGTGCAATGTTTGGTAAATTCAGGATGATGTAATATGGCAATTGCACAGCAAGGAGTCAAGGCAGCATGGCTGTCAGGATTAGGAGAGATGAGGGAGGAATGAGAGAGTTACAAATGACTGTCCTCAGCGTGGGGTTTTTGGTTGTTTCGATCTATTTTAAATCTTTCAGTCTTGAAGTACAGTGAAGAAAAAAGGTAGGACAGCTAAGATAGGAAAGGCTCTTTTAACTGTACTGCATCTAAGCTTGAAAGATCCTTGGCATTCAGAGAGTGTAGTGTTCTTGAAGGAAATTGTAATTCAAGGATAATTGGAATGTTTATCTTGTCTAAGTTTAATTCCATTAATACAAGTGATATACATTTTTCTGTGTGTCACAGAAAATATTTCAGTATCTGAGAATTTTCTGGTGCCAGGTTTTTTTTCAGTGCTTGAAATAAAATTGTCAGCTGAACAGACCATTTACTTGGTCATTTCCATGGTAGTGTTGTCATTCTTAATACAAAGTAGAAAGAACTCTATTGTTTCCAGCATCTACAGACTGATAAGAATAATGGACTGAGATTAGTAATTTGGCTCAAAAGCAGGGCACTTTCATTAGGAAGGGGCCATTAGCCATCCTGTATTTGCCTATTAAAATCAAACTGTCCTTACTATCCTCAGCTGTCACACAACCAATGGATCTTCTGCTCTAACCCAGGTGCATTTGGTGCCTAAAGCTGAGACCATCAAATTGCTGCTGCTGTGCCATCCCGACAGTGGTAGCATGGGGAAAAGCAGTGCTGTGTCTTAATCATTAAAGATTGTGGCTTGTGGAAGTTCAGGCGTTTGGGAACTCTTCAGCAAGCATCTGGATAAGTTCTGGTGTTTCAAAATAGCAGAACCCCTTGAGTACACAACAAGCCTTTCCAGATGCTCAAGAGAGAAGAGGTTCTAGATCAGTTTCTCAAGTGAGCACAGATGTCTTCCCTTCCCCTTGCCCCTGGGTTCTGGTAAAGCTGGAACATGTAGAAATGTGCATTTAAACCAAGGATTTATGGTTGCCTGGTGCAGGCTGCAGGAAGTAGTTTGGCTTTTCTTAGAGTAAAATTAAAGTGAACAGGAAGATGCAGGCTCTACCCCTGGTAGCAGTAACTCTACTTTTGCTCCTTTGAGATGTATCCACTGATATTAGCTAATACTAACCTGCTGGGTTGAATTTCTCCCAGAGCTGCAGTCCAGAAATATATATTTGCTGCAGCAGAAACAGAACAAAACAATTACAAGAAAAAAGTTTTTAAAAAATTGAAGTAGGAAAGCACAGGGAGCACAAAAGAAAACTAAGGTTTTTATCATCCTGCAGTGTCAATCTGAAGTGTGCAGAACCCACGGGAAGCTGACCTTCACCCCATCCGGGAAAAGGCGAAGGACCCTATCGTGGTGGGTGGCTTTGAGAAAAGCAGCGCTTGATGCTGCCTATGATGGGGTGCTGCAAGGACTCTCTGATAAAGCCCCCTTTTCATTTGAGACCCGGGTAGCCCTCAAGGGTGTCCAAGGGCAAGGTCTTTTCCTGTCCCAGGGTATGGAGGGAACTGACACAGGCAGCTTGAACTGAAAACAGCTCCTCTTGCACATGGGAGATCAAATCATGGAAGTGATTTATCTTCATTGTGAAAATCAGATGGAGCTCTGGGAGAAGACAATCATATATCATGTACTGCTTGCATTTGTGGTCTGAAGACACAAAAGCTGGTTTTTAGTTGTACTCTTCAGAACATCTTCAGTGCACTGGGACCCAGCTGGCTGATGCATTGTGAGAGCATGGCATGGATGGAAGCAGTCCTACAGCACCAGCTGTGCTAGGGTGGGAGTAGTCACACAGCACGATTTGTGCCACGATGTGCTACATTTCTGAACACACTTGGTATGAAGCAGAAACGTGGTTGTCTGGCATAAGACACCATCAGACAGAAGGAAGCTTCAGATAGAATTTGTTAGAATCTATTCATTAACTTCAGAATCTGACCATACAATGCCCCCAGGTAATTTCAGATGTTTCCTAAATTGCTTTCAGACACTTTTCCTGCTAGTTATTGTATTTCCCAGACTGAATTATATTACACTGATCACTGATTACTTGGGGGCTTTTCTCCCTCAGGGAAAGCCATTCTCTGAACAGTTTCAACAATGTAAAAATGAAAGTGAAGTCAAATGGTACATCTTTTACTAGCTGTATAATTAAAAAACAACTGTGGATCATGTTAAAATAAATTAATAGGTGACTTCCAGATATCTTTTCAAGTGAAGGACAATGATCAGTGTGACTTTTTCATTTCATTCAGGGTTTAGATCTTTGCTACAGTGTAGGTGAAGTTTGTGAACTTCTGATTTGTTCAAGTTTCAGTCAAAATTCTCAGTTCTGATTTGGTTTGACAAGTCTCCTTTTGACACGCAAAAGATAGGAAAGTATGGGGATCACACACACTTTCATTTAGTGTTTTAATTGCCGAGTCTATATTTGGCAGTGTCTCCACCTTAATGGAACTTAATGGCACAGTAATTGCTTGGTGGTGTCAGGGAGAATCGATTCCTGATTATGCTCAGGAATAGCACTTTCGCATCTCCTCTGAATTGAGACACAGAGGCACTCTTGCCAGTGAAGAAATATGCCACAAAACACCTCTTAATCAGCCTTGATGAGAAACAGTGGCACTAATGCCTTGATAATAACTTTTGTCTTTTTTTGCAAGAAATGTTTTCTTTATATTTTAGCACATTTGATTAAACTGCTCTCCGGAGCCTGGGAAGCAATTTTGTGTTTCTATAAGAGTAATTAGCCTGCATATAGTGTTAAAAATTATGTGTGTTTGAGAAATTCTTATCTTTATTATAGCTTACATAAATTGTGTTTTACTATGCTTTTCTTTCAGGCAGAGTAATTGCTTATGAAACCAGCTGCTCTAAATTATAGCTGTCCTTTCCAGAGGAATTGCCCCTCAGCAGATGCACTGATTTGCTCCACAGCTGAGGAGGGCAGTGAATGTTAAAGCTCAGACCTACCAAGGGAAGACCTCTGACCAGGAAAAGCTCTGAAGTGTTGTTTACACAGAGTCATACAATTTGGTGGCTTGCCTGGGGGCATTGTGCCCAGTTGAAACATGTAGTCAGAAAAGGGTTCAAGCACCTGAAAGCAGCCTGAAATCTGAGCTATGTAGCATTAGTGGTGCCCTCGGTGCAGCACTGACATTTTGTAAATCAGACTCTGATCGCCAGAACATGCAGGTCAACATGGGGTCTCTAAGACAGTTCACATGAGAAAGTCTCACAGGCTTCCTACTTCCCAGATGCCAGGTCCCTTCCTAAAAAAAAGCAGTGTGTGGTGTTTCTGTAGTCCTCTGAACTGACTCGAGATGAGCTGCATTCCTGACTTGGGAGCTGCTCACCCTGTCCTTGTACCTGGCTTCTAGGAAAGCTGCACAAGGGTAAGATGCAAGTGGAGTGGGCAAAGCTAGAAGTGAAGATATCAGTCTGGTATGCAAACACTTGACTGAGAATAAAAGGATACCAGTCCACACTGAAGCTGGCCTTTGCAGTTCAGAACAGAGGGTGGAGCTTCTGCAACTGATGAAGTCAGTGGAAATGTTTCAACAGGCTGCAACACAAAGCCTGGACAGCTTTAAATGCCTTAACAAAATATAGATCTGACATAATTGTCATAAAGTGGCAGATGGAAAGGAGAACTGCTAGTGCCCCTTGGGATCCTGTTAGCAGAACACCCTCTCAGAAAAATCTGGTGTCCAGGGGCAGCTGGTGGGAACCTGAAATCCTTCTGGTCCTGCAGACTGTGAGAGTCACATACTTAGGCTTGACGTTTATTTATAGTAACTGCTCTTATTAAAAACAATAACCATAAAAACCCAACCCCTGAAATCAGAAGTCAAGAAGGAAAAAAAGTAGTTCCTAGTTTCTTCTTTCTAGTTTCTATCTTTACAAGCCAGGAATCAGACCTCTGAAGACAAGGTCAGTTCCTCATACAATAGTCCATGGAAGCAGCTGAGATCCTGTAGATTTGAAAGGCAAAGCAAAGACAGCATTTCACGTGTGAAGTTCTGACGTACTTTTTTCTTGATGGCATGTCTTCAGAAAAGGGAGATAAAAGATGAAAAAGAAAACAAAATAATGAGTGAAATGATTAATGTTTCACACTCCTGCATTGATCTAGAGATGTGTTTGTTCCTTTTGGTAAGGCTAGTAACTGAGATCAGGTGTGTCCTGTGTTAAACGAAACAGAGCTGATCATATACTCCAATCTGAAATTATCACTTCTCATGAAGCCAGCTGGCAAACACATATTCTGGTGTGATGATCTGGGGTTCTTTTAGCACTCCCTGTTGGAAGCCTGCTGTTTGACTTCTCATTGATATATCTTTATTGTCTTGTCTTTTCAAAATGCAGCTTTTTGCTCTCTCATGAGATGCTATCTGCAAATCATCCAAATTCCATGCTTCTTGGGTAATTAGCTAGTGTTTGATCAGAGACCAAGAAGTAAAAAGGAAAAAAACAAGTAAGCCCTGCAATAAAGTGAAAAGAGAAAACTAAAGTGGAATTACAGGTGAGCATTCTCAGCTTCCTGTGATGGGTGCAGCTTCGGTGCTAGTAGACATTTTTGAACCTACACTGACTGAAAATCTGCTCCCTAAGCTGTGGCAGAAAGGATGGGTGGAAATACATGGGAGCTATTTTTTTCCCTAGGTTGAAAAGCACTGAGACTATCACTCCTATGTTCTCTGAAAAGATCTAGATGTACATGACTGTGTGGAATTTATTGGTTACCTGACATGAAAATGCTCTGTCTCCGGCCTCTGACTATCCTGTCACTGATTGGTATCTTTCCTCCTGTGCCTCAGGATATTTAATCCTGTTGCAGTCCAGGTATCAGAATTGCAACACAATGTCCACCATCGGACCTATTGCCTTTGCTTAAGACAAAGGAAGATCTTCATACAGATGAGGTAAATGGGACTAATCCTGTGGAGTGAATTGTAGTCAAACATTTTGATCTAAATTGAGAAATTGATGCCTCTATATTCATAGGATTCTGGGCATTAGTTCCTTGTGTCAGTAGAGTTTATTGAATTTCAAGGGCTAAATTTAGTCTTGGCCCAAATGGACATAATTGCAGGTACTTCAAAGAATCAAGGGAGAACTTTTCATTTAAAATAAGTTGTTTAGCTGGCAGAAGAGAATTAGGATATATTACAACTGGTTCTTATACCATATAGTACTCAGAATGTTTTCATTTATCACTATTACAGATAGTCAAGTATTCCAGATGAGAGGCAAAAAGGCAAACTGAAGATAAATTATGTTCTTTAATTCACTTATGCATTATGTGTCGATCCACTGAGGCATTCGTGCATGCTTATTCTGCTCATTAATTACAAGTATTAATACAAAACACACTGGTAAATTTTGCATTTATTCTGGTCCTACCATCCACATTCAGATGGAGGAGCTCCTTCCCTGTAAAGTTCCCCAGGAGCTGATGGATTGAATGGACTCCACTCCACTCACCCAGAATCAGATCTGGGAGATGCAATTACCCTGTGGATGGTGATTCAGAGTGAGAGCCATGGCCTTTTAAATTTATTTTTATGGTATGTAATGAGAACACCAAGACTAAGACACTGTGGGTCTTGTAAGGTCTTCCTGATTTCCTGGCTTCACTTATTTCCACTGGCAGTGTGGAAAGTCCTTCCACCATCTCAGCAGATTTCTAGTACATGGCGGTTTTTTTAAGTGGAGGAAAATTCGTTGTTACATCCTTGGATCACAGTGTTTTCTTTGTGAAAACAGTCCTTCCCTCTTTGTACAGTGCCTCTGACTACTTGTAAGAACTGTGTCCTCTCAGAACCAATTAAAGCCACTGGAGAAGATTTTTATTCGCAGAACACAGATCCTTCTCACAGTAGTCCCATAGTGGAACTGTTCCTGCAGCAGCTTATCCTGAAGAAAAGGAAAGAGTCCTCTGCCTCTCCCTCTACTTGACTCCCACTCTATCCTACTCTTATGCTGCTCTGCATTTCCACTGTCCTCTTCATTCTGAACAAATTCTTAGCTTGAAACACATACCAGATCTACTTCTCTTTGATTTTGCTTTTGTTTTGCTTTTTCCTTTTTCCAAATTTTAGCTGTGTACGTGAATCTGAGAACACTAATAAAGCACTTTCTGATTCTACTTATGTAAGCTTTATTTCTCACCATTGGGAAAAAAAAGTGAACATTTGCAAACATGTCTGCAGGTGATCTGTCAGTCTGACTGGTTCATAGCCAGCAGGCAAGGGCTACTATAATTCTTTTTACAGACCCTGTATGTCTTTGGAGGGTTCACTCTAAAGCCCCTGAGTTGTCAAGACAAGAATAGCCTACATTCCTGTGTTTTTATGATCTCAGATAGATACGGAATGATTGAGAAAGAAATAGGATGTTGTATATATTTCAAAGCTTCTCCTCTATCTACAGAAATTGCAATAATTGAATAACTACAAGAGTGCCTCCAGTGGCTTTGAGTCAAAAAGAGCTGTCAGGGTACAGGGAATACCCTGTGTGGATGTATTCTTGCCATTTACAAGATAGGCATTATAAAGATTCAGCAAATACTTTTTTTGCTCCCACACCTGTATTGCTACAAGCATTAGAACTTCCCTTGGAATGAATAAAGTGAGAAAAGTAATGTTATTCCTCTCTGTGAGCTTGGTAAATTCTGATAATTTAACAAGTCAAAGTACTGTTTTGCACTTACTGATTGCAAAGATTCTAATTAAAGATTCTAAGTCTGGACCTATGCTTTAATCACAAAAAATAATTCAAAAGCACACACATTTTACACCAAATTGAACATGATTGATATTTCTGTAGGATTTGTTTACGTAGCTGGAAGGCGCCAAGGATACCGAATCACTTTGGTAGTAAATATTTGTTAATTGAAGACCAACAGGGCTTGCTCCACTGACAGTAGTTGTCCTTACAACTTGCACCGTTTGGAGATATTTTCTGTCTAAAAAGAATTTCAATTAACATATCCATTGCAATGATTGTTGTTAAGTGTTAGTCTTTATGAAGGTTCCTTGATGTTTCTCTTGGGAACAAACCAAAAAGAGCAAATCTGGTGTAAAAGAAAACAATCTGTCGGTTACTCTCTTACATGTCTCATGGTGATTAGAAACTGCAGCTAAAATTCATGGACAACTCATCAAATATGCATTTATGAAACTTCATACTTAAGCTGTTGCCTAACTTTAAGTATATATAAAATCCCCTTTAACCACAAATCAGCAACTCTTTCTCATTGACTCTACAAAATGCCTACAGGAATGTTGTTGGACTTTCTCTGTAGAGATTATTTAGTGTGATTCCTGGTATAAGAAGTTGTATTGCAAGTCCCAAAGCAGAGCTGGATGGAAATCTGATCATTCGCTTCATAATGATGCCTCGATTTGGAATATTTCCATTCCTAAGAGCAATTAATAAAAGAAATGCACCCCAGTGAAATGAAGTGCTGAGCAAACAATAGTGAAGACTAAATGAAGTCCTTCCTTTGAAAGGACAAAAATAATTAATTGCAACTTTGATTTATATCCTGTACTAAAAAATCATAGAATCTGAAGATATAAAATGGTTTGTTGATTTAAACAAAACATTTAACTTTTTTAGAAAGTTCTACTTCTTTATGTTCCTGGAGAGAATTTTTGAAAAAAATCAACCTGCATAGGCAAGATATTAGCTTTCAACAAAAGGTAATTTTCCAGATGTAAACCTAAATTTTTAGTCAGTTGGAAGTTCTGTTCTGAAGGATATTGTCTAGGAGGAAAAAAATCTTTATTTAAAAACTCAATTCATTAAAAATTTACCATATAATTTAGCAAGCTGGTGCATTGGTTTTCTTCACTTTGCTGTGACAAGTCATTTCTATTCTACAAGTAATTGTTTCTATTGCAATTTTATCTAAGTTTTATTTCTCAGGGTTTTTTATATCAAGCCAAGTTTTCTGGCAGAAAGATAGACAACAGAACAAGCCATAATATTTGTATAATTGCCTTGTTGATGTAATTATTATTGTTGATATTTCCCATATTATTATTTTTATTATTAATAATGTTAATAATAACAATACCCATAACAACAGCAACGAAATGTATCTGGACATTTGGCCAATTCAATCTACTCCATATAAAGTGATTTTAAAGTAATGATGAGACGAACAAAAGAAGTCCACTTGTTTCTTTCAAATCTTATCCAGACATCTTGAGTCATCAAAATGGATCTGGAAATATTATCAGAATGTACTCCCTGGTGCAATTTGCAATCAAACCTGAATCTAACATCACCAGTTAATTAAGAATGTTCTTATGATAGCATAGCGTTTCTGGTTTTGAGAATGCTGTGGGAGACAGAAAAAGTACTTTGCATAATGTTTTGAATATCTTTAATGTCCATGTTTTAGTAACGGACTTGGGAAAAAAGGGTTTGTTATCAGTACTCCATTTCTTGGATGACATCTGATTTGTAAGACTGGATCAATATGGTTAATTTCACTGAAATAACATTAAAATATAAAATTTTCATTAAAAAAATAAGAAAAAAATGCTTAGGAAAATCCATTGGGCTCATTGGTTTAAAATTTGATTTTTAAATTAATCTTCTCTCCTTCATTTTTCTCCGTTCTTCCAAAGAGAAAGATGGAAAGTCTAAATGCAGAGGAAATAACTGGTTTGCAGTTTTCAGATTTTTCTTCTTCTTAAAGGAAAAAAAAAAGCAAGGAGAAATCTTTTTAAAAATAAACTATGTATATCCAGCGACAAGCAAGTAATTACAGCCAAGTATCTTAAAAAGCAATGTCAAAATATTCATTACAGTAGACTAACACTGAAACACTGGCTCCTACAAGGAAAAATATTCACAAAGCTCTTGCTGTATTTGTTTACCAGAATGAGAAATACACACTGTACTTTAGTTTAATTGGTCCCAGAACATGCATTTTCAGTTGAGAAACAGCAAAGTAATGTACATTTGATTTAAGAATTAATAAGTGTGTGTAAGATTAAGAAAAAATTACAGTCTTTCATCAATAACAATGGAAGTTAATGAATCAAGCCTAGTTTTGGTGCATGTAAGGTCCCTGGTAACCCTAGGTGAAATACTCTGTTATAAACATATATCTTCACTGCATTTGGCTTTTCATTCCTCAAAGCCATCTCATTTTTCAGGCACCCTGCACAGGCTTAGGAAAAGCTGCATCTTTTTTCAAGAGCTTAATAATTAAACAAGCAAAAAACCCAATGCTTTTAGCATTCAACACGAGAAGAGGCTATGAACAAGCAAAACCCTGATAGGCATTTGATGAAACAATGCTCTCCCTTGCTCTGGATTCCCAGCCACATAATGAACCGCAGTGGTGCTAGTCTGGTCCCCTTGCTGAGTCACTGCCTTGCCTCGCCTCCAGCTAAGACATTCACCTCTGAATTCGGTCTTAAATCACCAAACAGGACTAAGATGAGCTTATTTATGAGGCTGTGACACTGGATGGGGTTTAGGAATCATCAAGACCCTGCAATGCATGATGTCAGGACAGCAGCACAGGCTTCTCCTGCCTGAGTGCCGCAAGGTTTGCAATCTCCTTTTAACTACTCACTAAGACAGCCTTTTGCTGAGGGGACTAATGATCTAATGAACTCTCTTCAGTAATCAGATTGTCCATCTCCAGACAGGCTGGTGGGAATCTTGCCACACATTTAGTACAGAGGCTTAGTGTAAGTGTGTAAGGTAAAAATGTTAGAAGGGCATTGCCTGCAGAGATCAGCCAGCACAGCACCTCTGCTGCGCTCCAGGACGTGTGCCATCCCAGCTGCCATCCAGCCCTGCTGGCTCCATTCCCAGAAGAGATGCTCGGGGAAACTCCTGGCAGAAAGTGACTCAAGGACAGAGGAATTTTCTGACATTTAAGAACTGGGGCTTAGGGAAAGACTTACAAGCTTTTGAGCAGTTTCATGACATAGTTATTTGCTACATTTTATCTCTTACCTCATGGCATTCAGCTGAAACTAATGTGCATAAACCTTGAAACAACAAATTAAATAGAAAAAAGGCTTTTCTTATATCACCTTTGATACAGCTTTAGTTCTTTAATGTTTTAAAATTACGTAGGAAGTTTAACTTTCAGTAAGTGAAAAAAGTCAAACATTTTCAGCATTGAAGAATTAAAAACATTATCTCTAAATATGTCTAATTCCAGCAAAAACAAGGGAGTTGGTCTCCAAGTGACATTTTCCTTCTTGCCTTCATTTATCTCCATTGCCTATGGCACCAGTAAATTTTGCCCATTGTGTAACACCCTAATGTCCATATTATGATGGTCTGACACATGTCAAAAGAATAACACAAGAGAGATGAGAGCGCCCAAGCCTTATGCCTGGTGCTTAACCTTTTGCTTTCCTCTTATTGGAGAAGTACTTTAAAACACACACAGTACATACCACTTCTTCCTCTGTGATTCAGTTCCTGCCTCCCTAGTGTCCCCAGCACATGTGATCTGTAACAACATTTTTCCTTCCTCAGACTCCCTTTGGTATCAGAAAGGCCTCTGTAACCATCTCCTCTGTGGCCAAGCAGAAGCTCACAGTGATTTATGGGAAAGAAAGACAGATGGACAGGCAGAGCCAGGCTCTGAAAGCAGAAGCAGACAAGAGGTTCTTGCTTGAAGCCACATCTCATGAGCACTTCAGCCTTCCTTTGGCACCAGAAACACAGGCAAGTGCTCTATCAGCCTTCAGAAATTATTTGTCCTGTTATAATAACTTTTCATGAGGACTATCTGGTCCTCTGAATCCTGAAAAATTGCAGGTTAGTGGGAGACCACCCTTGCTCTCTAAACATGATGATGTTGTCATGGCCTTTCCTCCCACTCACTTGGAATTGTGTTCAGCCGAGGCAGAAAGCAGACAGAGGGAAATAGCTGTCAGCCTTGATGCTCAAAGCCATGCCACCTGCCCACCATCTTCCCACTTCATTGTGATTTATCACTTATTTTCCTTGTAAGCCCAAATCTTCTTTTACCACCGTTTCTACTTGTCTTTGAGTTTGAGTCTGTACTTTTGAAAAGAATAAATCCACGAATGGCTTTATTTCAGCTGTCAGAGCTTTTATTGCAAAATATAAATAAAAAGTTCCAGAAGAGTACTTTTCCCCTGCTTTATAATGTGAGACAAAGAGGGAGTGAAACAGATCTCACCCACTGGAAAGCAGAGCCCACACACTCATAATGATTCATTAAATCATCCATCATACTTTCCTGAGAGAGTCTACGGCCTTTCAGCCACTCAAGTGCGTATCCACCTCTCACCTGCTTAGTTGGGGGCTAAATGTCTCCTTCACAAATTCATGGAATGATTTGGGTTGGAAAGGATGCTGGAGGTCACCTGGACCACCCCAACTTGCAGTCCGAAAAGAGCTTTTTCAGGGTTGGCGGTGGAGGATCATAAATCCTTCCCAAGAAAAGCAGGCTGCCAACCCCACTGGAGATCATATTGACCATGGGAGAAAGTTGTACTCCTGAGAAGAGAATTGAGAAGAAGAGACACAAAGGCAATACTAAAGAAAAAACACCAAGAAAGGATGGCAGCAGGAAGCCAAATTGCAGGAAATAACGCTTTTCTTCTGTCTACAAATCAAAGTGTAAAATGTAATAAACCCACGATCCTTCCAGTTATCCCACCTCCTGACCTGCCTGCTGTCAAATGCATCAGCATCATCACCACAGTATGTGACTGTCATCTGCTCCTACCATCTCAGGGTCTTCTCCACCCCAAAAATAGTACTTATTTCTCGTACGGAGGTAACTGCCTTCATCAAGAGCTGAGAACTTCATGAAGTCCCAGGGTGAGACATTCAGTTGGATCTTCACAGAGAGCTCAGAAAGGTAAAACTGGTAGATTCAATATCAGCTGTTGCAACTTGGTGAAGATCCTGCTGAAGATCTAGCTCCTGAGAGTTGGATCCCATGGGCAGTGGGACACTGCTTTGTTAGACCCAGTGAAGCTGAAAAGACAGATTACAAAAAAACCCATCCCAGATCAAGGGGACAAAAAGTCCTTAAAGCCAGATACTTACTATAGAGCAAACCAAATATTTATTCAGTTTGAGTGACCTGGATTTGCCCCAGCAATAAAGTGAGCCACGCACACTTCAGATCTTTAAACAGCGTGAACATTAATTGTACCTAAATGTTTCGGCAGATACAGTCATCGTGCTGACATCTCTTTCATTTTCTTTCACAAGGCCCCAATTAAACTCCACGTCTTTCTGACCTGGACAGCATTTAGGGGCCTTGCAAGAAGTACAGATGTCATGGTTTAATCGCGGCCAGCAGCCAAGTCCCATGCTTGCTAACTCCTCCACCAGCAGGATCTTGACAGAATTGGAAGGGTAAAAGCTGGAAAACTTGTGAGTTCAGATAAAGACAGTTTAATAGGGAAAGCAAAAGCCACGCACTCAAACAAATAAAAACAGGGGATTCACTGCTTTCCGTAGGCAGACAAGTGTTCAGCCATCTCCAGGAGAGCAGGGTCCCATCACACATAGCAGTTACTTGGGAAGACAAATGCCATCACTCCAAAAATATATTCCTACTTCTTCCTTCTTGTCCCCAGTTTTATATACAGTGCATAATGTTATACACATGCACCCTCAGTCCCCTTACCTCATGGCAGTACAAAAAGCAGAAAAGGCCTTGGCTCGGGGCAAGCCCTGCTTAGCAATAACAAAAACATCCCTGCATTTTCATCACTGTGTTCAGCACAAATCCAAATCTCAGCCCCACACCAGCCACGGTGAAGAAAATTAAGTCTACCCCAGCCAAAACCAGTGCAACAGGGAAAAGAATAAGATTAATGGATTTCCTTATCCACATCCATGCTGTTCCTTCATGTCAGCTTATTTGAATGCAACTTGATGCAGAAGAAAATGTCACTGACAGAAGTACAAACAGATTGCCTGCTTTGTTCTAGCTGCCATTTGAGTGCCAAGCAGAAATACAGGCTTCTCCCCCTGGCCTTTGAAGCTCACAAAGATGTTCATGCAGCTGAAACTCACAGAGGCTGTCAGTGTTTCAGGAATGAAGCTATTTAGGAGAACGAAACAGTGCTTCCACCCAAATTGCAAATATTTCATATCTCCATACTGCACAGTAGATATTCCCATACAGTGCTGTGGACTCCTGCAGCAGCAGAGCCTGTGGGACAGACTCCTGCTGCTAAGCCATTCCACCAACAACCCCACTGCAATCAATGGAAGATGTGCAAGGGCTTGCTGGCTGCAGTGAGTTCTACCCAGGTACGTTCAAAATGCTTTTGCTAGATATGAAGGGCTGTGCTAACCCTCCTCACATGAATGACTCCTCTGAAAACCATGGATCAGCTTACCCTCTGGTAGCTGTGTTGGTGCTGATGCTTACTGTTGCTTCAGGATTGTCTATTTTGGATCCACAGATTCTTCTCATGCTCAGTTAATACACAGTCTGTCCCTCTGTTTCTTTTATTTAGAGAATGCAAGTGGCTTTTAAAGCAGTATTTTAAGAGTGCAAACTCACAGCTGGGAGCAGACTTGGCTTTTGCAGGGAGAAGTCAGCAAGCAAGTGGCTAAATGGGCTGGGAGGAATACAATAATGGTGGATGGGGGAAACAATTCGTTAAAATCTTATTTTTCAAAACTGCTCACTGAAACAATTCAGCTTGTCTGGATTTTCCTCTCTTCCCCTAAACCACTTGTTGGTTTTAAACTCAGTTCCTTTTACTCATCTATCATGGCAAAGGTGTGCAGGATCACAAAATATCCTGAGTTGGAAGGGACACACAAGGATCTTCAAAGTCTAGCTCCTGTTTGGACTCCATGGCAGGTGGAGGAGATCTCCCAGGAGAACCCCAACAACTCTTGATACCTTGAGGCCTCTTGCTACCCCTGTCTCCCTGGCACCTGTCTGAGGAATGGAGAGGCAGGTCTGGGGGCTGAGAGTGTGTGGAAGTGGCAGTGCAGACCTTGGATGAGCCCACTGTCTCACTCCTGCTCTCTCTTAGTAGCAACAAAAGTTGTGTGGGGACAGGGATGACAGCACACCCTGATTTTTCCGACCAACGAGCCTTGGGCTATTATTTTTTATTTTAATTTGAGGAATATTAATATAAAACTTAAAACCCCCAACAATCTCATAATCACTATATTTTAAAAACCCAACATTCTCACCAGTCCTCCAAGATGGTTAGAGCTAATTTGAGATATCTTGAGACATTAGAAGAAATAAGAGGGGTGTATGAGTGGATTTTTCTGATTTCTCATCCTTCTACTATGTGTTTTTGTGCTAACTCTGGAAATGTAGTGAGCATAGATGGGAAAAGCAATAGAACATATTTTGCAAAAATCACACTGTCCCATGGGAGTGAAGATCAGGAGAAGACCTAAGAGAAGAAGGAAAGAAAGGAAATGCACAGATTATTCTAATTTCTGAACCTTACTTGACGCAAATTAAAATCCCAACTCAGAGGTTGAGTGGAAATTCTTCAATCTTCTTTCAAGTATCTCATCAAAACAGCACAGAATGGAAATGCTGAAAATAAAAAGAAAACTACCTGCAGGCTTTTAATACAGTGAAATATTTACAACAGCACATCACTGGTAAATGCTGACACAGAAAAAGCTCTTGAAAAATGCCTGTCAGGGAGAATAATTTACAAAGCTGGAGTCACAGGCAGTGCCACATATTCTGAACATTGTAGGGCTGGGAAGTACAGTCCATAGCTGATAAAGTGAGGTGCATTTGTACTGAACATGTTGACAGCTTTGTGGATGGATGCTCTTAAAGGTATTTGTGCCTTTGTGGAAGATGTCCAAAACCCCAGCAGGCAAGGAAGTTACCAGACACTGGTAATGATTAAATTTACTGGAGAAACCAGGTCCTGCTGCAGGGGAAGAGGGGATAGAGAGGAAGGGACTGGGGAGAGCAAAGGATGCTCTTTGCCAGGTGAGGACTTGCCCTCCAGGAAAAAAGGCAGACGAGTGGGATATAACTGAGGTGCTGTGGTTGCAGATGGTGGAGGCTGGGATGTGTGGATTTGCCCAAGGATGGTGGAATTATGGCCAGGTGAAAAGTTCAAGGGTGGACATACCTGTGCAGGGCTATATCAGCACAGCTTTTGTCAGATGCCATTAGTGGTTCTTTATTAAGTGCCTAAGAAATGATGACAGATCAATTTTTCACATTTTAGCCACATAGGGGAAAAAAAGACAGAAAATGTAACTTTTAATTTCCTACTTAGAAATTAAATTTTGTATGGGATTGACTTTTGGAGTAAGGCATAAACTATTTAGTGTTTCACCTGCTCAACTTCATGTAACTCCAGATATTAAAACATGCAAAAGTATGATAAAAACATGCTAAAAACAAAGCTACCTTAAATGTGTTTTGAGATCCAAATTTAAATGTGATTTTTATTGCTTAAAATATTAATCTGCTCTACAGGATGAATATGAACAGGATAAATAGTTTTTGATGTATTGAATTTGAACTACTGAGCATCTCTTCTACCATCCTGGGGACAAAGCAATTTCACTGGCACAGAAATTGTATAGGAATAGAAGGGTCTGTTATCTGACAATGAGTCTCCAGATATCTGCAGCTAAATATTACAGTAGAAACTGAAAACAGGACATCACTTTGATGTTGTTCAACAACTGACACCTCTGCTCCGGCACACAGGCCACCTTAACTGTGTCAGCAGAGCTCAAGGAGCAGTCTGTATTCTCACCCCATGCCTAGGACTTCTGCAAACACAGCTGCTCTTCGCCTGGAGCTCAGCTGAGCTACTCTGTTATTCCTTTGAAGACACATGCCTCTCCACCCTGTGAAGTCTGTATGGAGTTGCAGGATGGTGCTGGAATACTATCACTGGCTGAGAGGTTTATTTTTCATCCTCCCAGCTGTAAGTGAGCTGCCAGCCTTGAGCATACTCAGCCAGAGTTGAGTATTAGAACAAGTGGAAAAAAACCACTAAGTGTAAGTCATGGGCTGTATGTGAAGTTAGTAGAAAGGACAACATAACCACTGAAGGGAAGCCAAAGTTCCTGCTGCACTGATGGTAGGCTGTCACCTCATCTCAGAGCTGTCAGGAGAATGACACATGAACCATTATGCTGGTAAGTGAACAGGAGGCCCATTGTTTAAGGGGAATCCATCATTCCCTCCACCCGTGTGCAAAGCAATTCTGCTGGCTGAAAACGTGCCAAGTTTAGGGAATTATATAACACTTCCATGGCAAGGGGAGAAATCCCTGGGAAAGAGGGGATTTAGATAAGGTGGTTAAAGGTTTGACTGTGCCTGCTAATGGAAAAACTGACTTTCTCACTGAAGTAATTACACAAACCAGGTAATAAACTGTGGCAGGTTCCTCCTTAGATGCTGAGCCAAAGATCCAGCTCTTCCAACATCTGTAGGCTCGGTGAGCAGTGGAGTCACCACTGCTGTGCTTCCAGGGCAGAGCCAAGGCCCCCATCCCAGTGAGCAGAGAGGAAGGTGCTCCAGGCTGGTGACATGCAGAAGGAGCAGACAAAATGTCAGGAGTCTGTGGCCAGTTGTCCTGGGGCCAGGTGGCTACTCTGTTGGTACAGCTTTGCTGCTGACCCCAGAAGCAGGATTCCTGCCCCAGAAAGCTCAGTCCATGTGGCTTGAGAGAACAATCCTGAGCCACCCTGACACACTCCACAGGCCCTCTGGTGTAGTTGTAGCTCTTGTTGCCTCTTTACCCAGTGCTAGTCCAAACAAAGTCTGAGGTCAGAGTTCTGGTTATCTTCTGTATCCCACACATGTGCTATCAGATGCTGTGCTTGTTTAGGATTTGGGATGTCATTCTCTGCCCTCAAGGCAGATGAAACTTTCTGTGTGGTGCAGCCCATGGACCAGCAGACTTTTCAAAGACCAGGGACACCAATAGAAGTCATAATCCAATTATAAATAAGCAAAGGCTATTTTTTGATCTCAGTTCCAGTCCACAGCTTCTCCAAGATTCTGAGCTGAAGGAACCAGAGACCCAAACTTAGTAAGTGTAAAAACACTAAGTATGCCTCAGCTTTTGTCTTTATTTCTATAAGAACCTTAGCCAGGACTTTGTTATCTGAAAATCTGCTAATCACTGAGTACTGATTCTGAGATTACAATGCCTTAGGACATTCTGAGTAAAGTCTAATGTAAGTTGCAGCAAAGTAATGATTTTCACAAAAAAATATCTTATTTTGACTAAAGAAATTACCAGTGGATTGCTACTCCCCCTAAGGAGGTCACTGCAAAGGTCAGCTCCCCTCACTGATAAAAAGTGCATTTAGTCTCACTTTTTCTCCTAGCTGTCAGCTTCTACATCTTTGTTGACTGTTTTGAAACACTGATAAAAAGCTTTCCTTAGCCATGCTACAGAAACTGCAAATGAGACCTTTTTCAGTCTTGTAGTTTTTACTGTGGGGTTTTTTTTCTTATTTCTATCCTATTTACTAGTGTGTTTCTTGAACAAGGGATGCTGAAACTAACACAGCCTCAATGTCTATTTTCCATAATTAGTTTTGCATAAGCATGCATGGACACCACACTTTTCCTGGGAAAGCTACAGGAGATCATAATCCATTCCTTAACATTTTGAGTTGTCTTAAAAAATACTGTAATATGCCTTTTCAATTCTGCTTCGTCATTTGAATCTCCTTATACTTAGAAGAGCTATCAGTATATAGAGAATCTTTCCCTTCTGCTTTCTCATTCCATTATAAATAATATTTAGCATTTACTTGAACTGACTGATTTAATATTTAATTTTTTTCTCCATTATTTTCTTACAAACAATCTCACCTGAAGGAAAATATTTACCTTGTGCATGTAAGTGTTTGTATCATGTCAAATGAAGGGATAATTATTTGGATCTTATCCCTTATCAGGAGCTCTGTCACATAAAAGAACAGGTCAACAAATGGATTTTCTCTTTTTACTTCTAGAAAAATATAATGATTTTTAACCAGTCTCAGAGCACATTAAGCTTTCTTTCACAGAGTTACAATTTTTCTTTCCCCCTGAAATAGAAAACCAAAGTAAATAAAAGCCAAAACTCTTGTGAAAGTACGCAGAATTTGCATAAAAATTAAAGGAAAATTAATTCGGATTTACCATTCAAATAATTACAATTTTTCTTATGAAAACCTCACACTGCGAAGTATAAAAAGTATATTAAATTCTAGAAAACTCATATAAGACTAAGATAAATTTCGATTTTATGTGCTATTTAGTTTAGTCAAGTGTACAACATGACATTTATGTTCTGTTTCTTAATATTGCTTAATATTCCAACTTCACTGTTATGCATAAGTGTTCTGCTTAATTTAAATAAATGCAGACATTGCAGCTTGGAGAGAAACAGCAGTTTAAAAACAAATACATAAGGTAAGCAGGAATGCTTGTATATAATTTTTTCCTGGGAATTGGATTTGGGTCTATTACTCTCCCTGACAAGAGAGATTTCTCTAAAGCTCCCCTTATTCGTGCTACCACTAACTGGACACCTAAGGTTGAAAGCGCCTTTCCACACCACCTTTTGGCCATCTTTTTGTCTGTCCACTACTGTTATGAGGAAAGTTCTTCCTATGCTTGGCCTAGCAGGTGAATAATAAATGTTGTAATAAAATTTTACAGGAATGTTTTAACATTTGGATTTTAAATTATCTATTTTTTTTTCTTGTTTTTATTTCTAGATTCTCAATTATTTCATACCATATCATACAGTTATTGGGGAATATTGGTGTTTGCTGACAGATTCTTGTTTCAGGTCAGAGATTCCACTTTGTCTACACTTGCAATTATTATGCATTTGGTTTCCATTATTACCCGAGCAGGCCATACTAATCTCTGTGCCTGTAGAAATTAAAATATTTTTCTTAATTGTATACTACAAATAATTTAAGTGGCATACCTGGAAACAAAAAATCAAAACTTACATTTGAATAAAGGCTGTATGTTTGTTTCTTTCTTTTTTCCTAACATCTTGCTATAAAAAAGATTGGATCTGGTAAAGAATATAATATGTTTTATCAGGAAAGGCCTCCCATTTAAAATTGAGTTTATGCTAGATTATTTTTCTGGACTCTGAATCATATTAATATAAGCTCAAAATATTATTGTAATGCTTTTTCTATCATTCCTCTATACTAACATGATTATTACAGGAATATATTTTTCATATGGAGAAGTTATGATTCAGTTAACTTTTCTGCCTTGTTCATTCCAAGTCTCAACCTGCAGTTCTCATTTTATGACAGAAAAATTCTGATCATATATTCTAGGTACTCCCATTCATTAGGGAACTCCAGTGATTAGGACTGTTTTGGGCACTTTCAGTGTTAGGAAAACAGGCATGTTCATAACAGGATTTGAGGACAGACAGAACTGGGAACAGGGAACTGGATGCATTTGCTGGGCTGTGATGAACTGCCTGTGCTCAGCAGTGATCAGTGCATCAAGATTTCCATCTAATTGGATCTGCTTTTCCAGAACATCAGTTTTTCTATTGATCTTGGTAGTCTTTAGTGTCATAACATTTTAACATCACCTTTTAAAGCTTTTTAGCAATGAAATTGCTTGTTCAAATTATCTTAGCAGAGACCATTCGTTCTGCCACTGCTGGGGAAGAAATGAGATCTACAGGTATTATCACTTGGTTTCATTCTTGTTTCTGATGCCCAGAATGCCTGCTATCTTCACCAAGGAAACAAAAAGAAATTAACCGAATTTCTCTGTAACTCACAGACTTTAAACAGTGACAGACATCTATATCAACTGCTGAGAACTTTGAATGTCCTGCTAGATGTCAATGAGAAAATATCATAGACAGATGTTCAGGTCCATTGCAAGATGCAACACAGAAAATTCCTGTTCCACTTCAAACTTCACATTATAGTAGCCACCAAAAAATACTACTCTTTTGAACAGGATATGCTCTACGTTCATTGAAGAGTGTTGACATAAAAGGTATCCACGACAAGTTGTCTGAAATAATTTGTACCTTTGGAAAATTCAGAATTAAGCATTTATGCCCTTAAAGAAGGCTGCACTTAGAAGAAACCAGAATTATATGTAGACTTTTAAAACATTTTTGCTCTGTTTCTTTTTCTTTTCATGTGCATGTGTGTGAATTCTTTTTGCTTTTAACAGTGAGTGAGGAACATATGTTAGGTATAATATACCTCATATCAAAGGTGTCTGATAGTCATTGAAGAAATTATAGCAGCATTAATTTTAAAATAAACTCAGTACATGGCACAGCTTAACAAACAGGCAACAGATCTTTAGGAGCACAGTAATTGCAAGGATTCTAATTAATAATTGATATAAAAATGAGTAGAAAACCCCTTTATTAATATATCTTTTCTCTTCTTTCACTTCCTGTTTTGCCAGCACTTTTCTTCTGCAAAATTGTTTTAACAGCAGCATTAAGCAACCTTGTGAAATTAGGCACTCAAAATAAATAACAGCACTCAAATTCCAGCACTCAAAATAAATAACATGCTTTTCCAAAGGTAGGCTGTAGCCTTCCAGTAAGTTTAATTCATGTTTGATTTACATAAGAGTCATAGATACATCCACCACTTGATATTTTAGGTGTCTCATGCTGTATAGATTTTTAATCTCAGGAATATTGACTGAAACATCTAATAGTTTTGCATGTGTGTGTGCACACGTGCTTCAGAAAAGACATAAATCACATACGTCAAGTCTCTATTTCACAGAATTAAGCAGATTGCCTCCGAAGTAACAAGCAGTAGGACCAGAGGAAATTATCTCAAGTTGTGTCATCCCTGGTTTAGATTGAATATTAGGAAATATGTCTTCAGTGAAAGGGTTGTCAAGCGCTGGAACACATTGCTCAGGGAAGTTGAGTCATCATCCGTGGAGGTATTTAAAAGATGTGTGGATGTGACACTTAGGGACATGGTTTAATGGTTAACAATTAGATTTAATGATCTTAGGGGTCTTTTCCAACCTAAACTATTCAGTGATCCTATGATACAGCCCACATTAAGTAAGGGAGGCATACCTTGTTATAGTGGTGCTTGTTCTCTCAAGATGTGTGGAAAAAACATAAAAACAACCAGAGAAAAAACACAAGAATTTGAACAGAAGATGCTGCAAATCATGCAGGTGTGTGTGTCATCAGGGCAGTCTCTGACTTGCAAAGGGGCTCTGATGATGTGTGCCCAGGTGCAGAGCATAAAGAAAAATTATTTACATCATATTGTTGGATCATTGCAATTTTAAGATTGGTCAAACTTTAATGCATTTAAGGTGCTCACTGATAAATTTATAGAATTTTAAGTTTCGTCACTTTTTTCTTATGTGACAACTATTAATGGATATGTATGGTTCCTTCCCCACCAAACAATGGGTATTTTTATATATTTGAAGATCTGCAGGAGCTGGGAAGAAAACCTTCACTCAAATCACATGTGGTTTTACAGAGATGATCCTGATGATTACTCCTGACCACAACTATAGGTAACATTCTGTGATCTCCTGATTTCTTGTTAATTCAATTTAGCTATGGTCATTCTTATTCATATGTGTTGTATTTGGGAATAGACTGATTAATGCCACAATTTCACCTGATGGATTGCCACTTTGTGGAAAGCAATTTTCTGTCAAAAGGAAATAAATTATTTTCTTGATGCCCTACAATAATTAAAAGTTTAAAGGAGCTGATAACAGAGATTGCAGTAATTAAATCACAGTCATAAACAAATGAGAAATTAAACCAAATAATTTCCTCACCAGCTGTGCTATAATTAGAAGCTTATCTACAAAAACAAATTTGCTTGTCTTTGGGCAAAAGCAGACTGTGCAAATTTTGCTTAGCACAGCAGATTTGCATCAGAGACATGTCTTTATGGGAAATAATGGAGACTCTCAATGTCCTGGGGGTTTCCTAGACACTAAAGACTGCTTTTCCTCTTCTGTCCCCTAAGTCAAGCCCAATTCAGCACAAGTTCTGTTTCATCTGACACAGGGAAATCTGGGAAGATACAATTCTTTGTTCAAGTCCTAAACCAAAGTTTTCAATCTAGTTCCTCAGATGGGGGAATCTGTTCCACAACTATGTTTTCCTAATATTGCAACAGATCTGTACTGCTGTTTTTACTATACATCTCATCTTTAGTTTTCTAAAACAATATAAAAATATTCAAAGACAGAAAATAAGATGAGGAGTACCCTTCATGAACGGTAACACTTCAGAAAAGCTTCTGTGTTTACCAATAAAAGTACCTGGTTAAGCCTCTTTACTGTTCTCATCTAACTTGCAGCATAAGCAGCTGACTCACTATTGAAATAATGACAACAAAACCCAGTAAAACCTCCAGAAAATTCCACTACAGCAATCTCACAGGTCCAGAAAGGCAATGACTTCCATAATGTGAGGTGCATGGACTCCATCCAGTAGTTAAGCTAAGCTGATCCCTCACTTCTTTAGTGGGATGAGGTGGAATCAAAAAAGTAAGGCAAGAAAAATTCATAGGTCAAGATGAGGACAACTTAAAGTGACAGAAAGAGAAAAAAAACCAGTCAGGTGATGCAAAGGCAGCCACTTACCACCTCCCAACAGCAGACAGCCCACCTGGTCTCTGAGCTATAACTTCTTTGGAAAGACAAAACCCCAATTTTACTGCTGCCCGTGATGTTACAGGGTATCCCTTACCCCTTACATGGTATGGAATATAATTTTGGCCGTCTGAGAGCCACTGTCCTGGCTGTGTCCCCTCCCAGCTGCCTGCTCACCCTCAGCCCACTTACTATGGGGGCCATGGGAACAAGCAGATTTTGGTTGTATCTGGTAAAAAGGGAGAAAGATTTTGATCAATAAAGAAGGGGTTATGTCTGTGGTATGGTGTGGCTGCAGTTCTGATGGTTGAGGGTAAGTGTTAGGAGAATTTTGAGGACACACCTTGGTATAGAGGCCCTTTTAAACTATAAACATTTAGGCAGAATACTCATTTCTGCCTCATTTCCCAACCAAAGTATTTCTCTCTAGAATTAAAGAAACTAGTCAATCTTGAATCAAAACTTGTTTACGCAGAACTGTCCAGCCCCTGCTTCAAGCAGGCTTAGATATAGGCTGAGAGGAGGAGAAGAGGACTCCAGGAAGGACAACTATCATTTTCTCTGGACACAAACCAATGCTGTGTTTGGGTGGCTTCAGCTGTGCCCCTGCTGCTCTGGCTGACAGACTTGTCTTGCTGCACTTTCCTTAAACACTTTGTCCCTGGCTACATCAGAGGTCTCTGTGCCCTGTATGCATCTCTTCTGAAGCATCTGCTTCTGTAGCATTTGCACTTACTTCTGTTCTCTCTGGAAACTCCAGTTTGAATAATGCTTCTGGCTTTCTGGGGATTACAGCTGAGTCCTTGCTTTGGAGATCTAAATCCATGAGAGAGGCAGCCGGGCCTGGAGAGGGAGAGACTGGAACAAACATCTTTCGTGTAATGATAAAGCTAAAAATGAGAACTAGTCAGAGTAGCTTGACAGGTGCAATTGCTCAAAAAATGGATTTTTCTTCCTATTTATTTTTCTTTCTCTAATTCCTAGGACAGGCTATTGCTATTCAATAGTAAGAAGGCCAGACTAACTCATTAAATGGAGCCACTGCTCAATTTGAATTCTCTGGACTATGAGAAACCACTTCTTGCCCATGCAAGATCAAGCATCACTGATTTTCCCCACCTCTGTGCAGCAGAAAGCAAACCCAAAGAGAGGCAAAACCCCAAGCCAACATACTCCATCATCCTGTAATGTCTGTGCTCTTGCAAAGTCTTGGTGTACTGGGTAATTGATCAAACAGCTATCAAATTCAGCAGGACTATTCCCATGAGCAATTACCCACCACACCAGTGTTAGAACATAACTAACTACTCTTTTTCAAATCTCTTCTATTTTCTGTGTGTAAAATAATTGAAATTACTTAGATCTTCACTATATAGAGAGGTAGTTAATACTTTCAGAAAATTTGTTTCATATAATTTTGTAAACATGATGAAAATAATTTAACATAAAGCATTAATATCTCTGATGTAATTCCAATCATATTGCAATAATAATTTTATTGTATGGATTAAATGTGCAACAAATTGGTTGCTTTCCATATAATACTTGAAAGTTTAGTTTCACTAAACTTAGTTTTCCTGTAGGGAATTTTAGTGCACGCATTAGCAATTGTGTATTTAAGACAGTGAAAACAAACCATTTCTGTAATCTTCAGTGGGGTTTCATATATTTTTGAGCTGTTTGAGTGGTTTGTTTAGTCCGGTTCAAATACTCCTGACTTTTACCAGCAGCACCCCCTGCTCTGGCTTCTGCCTCAATGAGCCAGTCAGAAGCAATGTGGATGCTGGGGAAACCAAGGACCTCTCTGGACTCACAGTGGCCAGATCCCCACATTCCCTTTTTTGTTCAAATAGGCATGACTGTCTCTTGATGGGTTTAATCTACAAAGAAGTGCAGAACAGACTAAGAAGCAGGTTGCCAAATTGCACCAGGCCTGGGGAATCACCGGTTGCAATGATGGAGAATAGGTGGCATTAGATGCCTTAGAGATGCTGCCTGCTGTGCTTCCCCCTGCAGAGCCTGGCCTCCCTTCAGCCATGCCATGGCTCTGCAGGGCTGTGGGAAAGGAGGCTGGACATGGAGAATGCAAATAACTTCTCACAGGCCTGTCCCAAGGAAGAGAGGGATGCAGTTCCTGGACATGCTCACTTCTTCTCAGAAGAGCAAAACAAAATCTGTGTAAAGGTAAAGGATCTTCATTTGTGAGTTCCATCCTCTGTTTCCCATTCCCTGTCTAGGCCCGTCACAGCTTGAATCTATAACATTGTAAAGGTTAATGGAGGTTATATAATGTAATGTACCCCCAGTGTCTCCTAAAATTGTAAAAAACTAGGAAGAATTACAAGTCTAAACCCTTGCTGCTATATCTTCTGATCCGGAAGGATGACAGGAAGGAGCCATTTGAATTTTTCCAAAATATTGCTCCTTTCTTTGGCTGTCCATAAGTTGCTTCACTTCTGTTCCCTGACATGTCTTGAATATAGTGGAATTACTCTCAACTGCCTTAGATAAGTTTTTCTAAATCTGATTATTGCAGAACAAAGACCATCAGAAAAAGCAGCTAAGGGTCATTGTCTAACCCCCAATCCATCTCTGACATTGGGAAGATGCTTTACCCTTGTTACAGTCAGTCATTGCTCTTACTTTCACTTAGCATGAAAGGCAATTCTTAAAAGCATTCATTTTGATTCCTCAAAATTAAAATGTGGAACCTGCCATGTTTCTTACAGCGAAGATAATATTAAAGTATAAAAATTGCCCTGTGATCTTTGGATCATTTTCTCTTGAATAATTTTATCTTGGTTGCTGTTTCTCCTAAATGGTTCATAATGCTTGGGAAAAGGAAACAGAAAGAGCTAATTGTATGCCAAGAAAGCTTCATAATTACTTATTTCAGCCAATAAAATAATTGATCCAATTTGGCAAGAGTTTCACACTCTAAATTTTCACTCAAAGTGGGTGATTAAGTGCTGTGCTTTACCCTAGACACATTGACATCCAGCTATAGCCAGGAAAATGGGCTGCCTTAGATAGTTAGTACCTATAGGAAATATCCCTTGCTGCTTGAAAGTGCTGTATATTTTTGCACTGCTGACAGCACTGCCTTGAGGAATAGAAGTCAAAGACACTGGACAAGTGACCCTGGCTGTGGCACTAAGTGACACCCGCTCAGCCCTCCATGGGATTTGCAGAACATGTAAGGGGTTCAGAGGGTTCAGTCGCATTGGGAACTCTGCACAGGTGTCTGTGTTGGCTGCTGCTTTCTCCTGGAGCAGGAGAAAGGAGCTCAGTGGAGCTGCAGAGATGCTCAGCCCCTGACTCCTCCATGGCAGGGAGGCCTCTCCTTCCTTGGACATGCTGCAGTAGGGACTGGGAGTGTAAGCAGCCCTTGGCCAACCATAGCCAGCCAAGAGGCACAGTTGGAGAAAGCTCAAGGTTTCCAGAAACAATCTCTTGTAAAATGAGACCAGAAGCAGGCTTCTCCCATGCAATCCTAAACAAGCCTGCAGGATCAGGACTAGGGCTCTATCTGGAGTAGAGCCTAAACTCTCTATCTGGAGCTGGACAGGGCCAGTCAAGGGCGCCAGAGTTGCTGTGCTGTCTTGCTGCAGACCGAGCACAGCTCTGGCATTGCTGCACAAGACCATCCAACAGCTTCTGCTCCAAAACACCACACCTCTGCTGTGACTAACTCTGAAAAAAAAAAAAAAAGGAAGAAAGGCACATCTCACTTGTAGCAGTTTGATTTAGCACTGAATCGCTCTGCAGAGCATTAAGCTAATTTAAGTATGTTTTTATAATATTCTCAAAATACCTCTGTGCATAGTTTCAAGGGATTTACAAAAGTCAGTGTTATGACACACAAAAACTCAAATGAAGTTTTTCAGGCTGGTGGAAATACAGTTTCTTAATCTCCCATTAACAAAATTAAAGTCAGGACCATATTTCTCTCTGGTGAAGTATCAAAGAGTGAGTAGCTACTATGATTGTTAGTCTCCATTAGCTCTGCTTGTACAATTTCAAAGGGACCAGTGATATTCCTTTCCCTTTAGGTTCACCAGTGCTTGTGCTGCAAAATGACTTTATTAGCTCTGGTAAATTATTTCTTCTCAGTAATGAAGCTAGAGACATGGAAAGAGAAAAGACGAGAAAAACAGGAAGCAAAACAGTGCTATTGTGTGCTGCAATTAGAGAGAGAAGAGACTCAGATTTCTGCTGAGAGAGAATAGACTCAGATCTCTGCTGAGGGCACTGGAATTACAGCCACTTGCACCCGCAAACCTCTGGGACACCTTCAATTAATCCTTTTTGTACAGCAGTTTTGGACTCTACCTTGTTTCTTCTTCTACCTCCTAATAAGAACAGGCCAGAAGCTGGTAAAAATTTAGCACAGATGTTGTTGGCAATCTCATTACAAAGGTATACCTGACAGGCCCAATGTAGGGGCTTGTATTTTTGGTGATGCAGCACAGCTAAATAGAGAAGGAGTAATACCACTTGGGTTCAGACTGCTCAGTTTTGACACCCTTCCTTCTTTCCTTCCTTCCTGCCTGCCTGCCTGCCTTCCTTCTCCTTCCCTAGCAAGGTTGGAATTGAACATTCAGTTCAGAGATACAGCCACAGCTGTCCCACAGTCGGTTGATCCTCTGACTTTGTTCCTAACTGGGAAAAGGGGGATATAAATCTTCCTCTCCAATCAAACATACTGCACAATAAGTATTGGGGCCTGGGAGCAGGATGGGGGCTCCTCGAAGCAAGGTGAAATATTGTCTTCCCATTATGGCTGCAGCAATTCAATCTGGGTTAGTAGGTAATGAAAGAGCTTCATTCATTTAATCAGATCCTGATTGATTGCTGTAATATAATATGTCAACAACTTCTATGAGGAAATAAGGTCAACTGAAATAAATCAGACTCCATCAGACTGTAAATATCATATAAATATACTAGATACTTGATTGTAGTGTTGTGCCAGAATTGTCCATCATTAATTTTCAGTATGGCTAAATATTTTGTTTCTCAAATCCAATACTACACATTTGCAAGAGGCATCTTAGTTATTCTCCCATGGGGTAATTGTTCTTACATAACAGACCTTGAGATGGCCTTGTTTTTCATGCTCACTAGAGAGCAGAAAAGATGAAACACAAATTTTTTCTCTCAGGAGTAAAATTTCAGTGTGTTTCAGTCACATTCAAATAATATGAGACCAATTCTTGACTCTACAGAGCTTTCAGGGGTAAATCCTTTTCCATCTATACTTTCTGTTGTCTACCAACCATGTCTGTGTAACTAGAGTCACAATTTTATTTCCCCACTTGTCTACATGATGAACTTTTTACATGAAGCTCTACATGTGAACACATCTAATTCTCTGCAGTTCAATTCTTATTGCTCTTAAGGGTTACTGCAAGTCAGATTGCTATAAATGGCAATATCCTGGGGGCTTGGAATGAAAATTTAGTGGGAAATAAAACAGATAGTACCACCAATCTAGCTCTGCACTTGTGCTCTGGAACAAATGATTTTATAAAAAGTTTACATTTTTCAGATACTTTATGAAATGACTGAAAATAAACTTATTAAAAACATTATAAGTGCCTAATCATAGGGTAGTTTGGATTAGAAAGAACCTGTAAAGGTCATCTAGTCCAAGCCTCCTGCCATGAGAAATAACCACCCATTTTTGAGTTTACTAAAGAGGAGGAAGCTATTTTTCAAAATAGAGATCTTTTCAAAGATGTTTTTAAGGAGGTAAGATTTTACAAATAAGTATAAGTAACTCTTTCAGTTCTATGACCCAAAAATTATTTTGTAAACTTGTGACAATAATTGTGAAACGTTAGCTTTACTTTGTAACATCTGGATATGTTCATTTAAGCTAAGGCAGCTGAAGGCTGGAGCAGGCAAAAGTCCTCTCCCTGAGCTTGGTGAGTCAAAATAGATGAGAATCTCAGAGGATGAGATAAGCAGACGATTTAGCCTTAACTTCATCCAAAAACCTTCTTAACAGACACAAATTTCTGCATTTGAGAATATCTCAAATGTCTGTGAGCTACAGTTCAGTGGTATTATGAAAACTTTAATTCTCACATTGCTCACAAATCATTTGGGTCTCATTATCATTCTGCAGTTAAGAAGAGTTAACAGGAGAATAACAGCCAGTTGTCAATAGCCCATTCAGCTGATTTCTGCTATGTAAAAATGTAAGGAATGTAAAATACAGGGGTGTGGATCTTGTATCCAATTATTTATGAGATAAAGTAGTCCCTAGGAAGAATAGAAGCAGCCCTGAATGTCAACAATTGCACTTTTCATGACTACTACTGTCTGAAAACTATCCCTAAGTTTTTCTGCAGCATCACCTCTGGGGACGGGTGTGATTGAAGTGCCATCAGAACTGCCTTATCCTGGGAAGAATCATAAAATTGTAGAATAAGCTGAGTTGGAAGGTACCCATTAGGATCACCGAGTCCAGCTCCTGGCCCTGCACAGGACACTCCAGGAATCCCACCATGCATCTGAGAGCATTGTCCAAATACCTCTTGAACCCTGTCAGGTTTGGTGCTGCGACCACTTCCCTAGGGAGCCTGATCCAGTGTCCAACCACCCTCTGGGTGAAAGACCTATTCCTACCCCTTTTTGCAGCTGGGCTCTGTGATGAATCCAGCTGTGGGAATATATCCAGCACTGACTTGGTTCTGGGCTCCTGCTTAGACCCTCTCCTGCCTCCTCTGTGAGTCCCCACTGACCACACTAGAGGTGGGAACAGTTTCCCCTGCAATTTTCAGGGATCAAAGATATCAGAAATCCGTGTCCCAAACTGAAGAGATGAAACAAATATTATCAGCTTCAAAAATCCATTAGCATTGTCTTGACTGAGTAATTTTCACATATTGTAGTATCAGACATCATTGTCCAACTTTGCTAGGTAGATCAGATAATTGTAAAAAGGCTACAGGAAATTTCTCTATGCAAAGGTATGCGAACAAGAAAATGTAATTGAGAGCAATTAATTGGAAGCAAACACGGTTACAGACGTCATATCTGAAGTAATGAAAAAGCTTTCCTAATGCAGGATGAGATGAATTAATTCCTCTCAATATTATTCTGACCATATCAAGTATCTTTCAAATGCAAATGAAATTCAGATCTGGCATATTCAGAATATTAAATAAACTGCAAAGAAAATCAATGTGCTACTTAAATGCTCAACATAACAAATGTCCTTTGAGCCACGTATCTTGCAGCATTCATTTAGCTGGTTTTGAAAATTTCCCCAAGATCTGAGCTTCTTTCTTTTGTTTCCAGGGAAGTTCTCAACAAGGAGGACCTCCTTATATTCCTCGTGTTCTGACAGCATGCTACCCGTAGCTACTATAAGTTTTACAACCTCAGCCTGAATGTAGATTGCAGGGAAAATTGAAATGCAAGAACAGTACCAAAGTGTTTGTATGAATACCTTAATTAATGGGGTTCTCTTGAAGATGATTGGCAGTTCTATCCAAGTCTAGACAGGTGTTTTTCAGCAAAAAGCTGTCAACACAAATGTCTACGCCTGTGACCTTCCAGGTCTTTACCACTGTAAATGTCACCTGTGTATTTCTGGCTTTGTGCAAACAAAACCACACTGTGTTAGATGTACAGGTCAGCTCCAGGAGCTCTGATGCAGCAGCAACACTACAGGATGTTTGGGATATTGGCTGGATTTTCTGGTTGGTTTTCTTTGTTGTTTGTTTAAATGGTTTTTAGAAATAATACATCTTTGGATTATTTTAGGAAATGTTGCATTTTCCCTTTGTTTTTTCGCCAGACATCTCCCTGTGGGCAAAAAAATCCTGTCTGGTTTGTTAGCATAAATACAAGATAGAATCAGGTTTGCACTATGTCCTGACTAATCCAAATCCCAGTTCTGCAAATCAGTAGAAGCATAAGGCCGTGGTAAAGAATGATCTTAAACTGAAAAAAAATGTAAAAAAACCACCAGTTTTGCAACAAAAAACCTCCAGTTTTTGAGTGTGAGTGGATTATATGCACTATTAATTTGCATCCATATGAGACACCAGTGAAAGACATTTTTGTTGGTACATGAGGCCCCCAAATATCAATATTTGTTTGGCTGCCAGAGAAAAGCAAATAACAGCAGCCAAAGGGGATGCATTTCTTGAATTACAGCACTTTTCATTAGCTAATCCCCAGGAGGATTCTTCTGGGTGTGGAGAAATGCTAACTGTGATCACATGAGTGCAGGGAATCAGAGACAGCAAGCCTTTATTAACCCAATAGAATGTCAACACCTGGATAGCCAAACAGATGCCATGCCTCTGTTCCTTTTCAGATCCAGAGGGCTGCTTCCAAATCAGAGAGGAAATAATGTATAATGGTGCTAAACCTTTTCCCTTGAACCATAATTAATTCCTCTCTGCAATGTATTAGTTATAGAAACTCAACATGTTTTGGTCATCTACTGTCTGTGACTGCCATGTTCATTTTTCTTTCTGTGGAGTTGTGTGTGATTCATTGCAGGCTCTCTATTAACTGCTGGGGAGGAGAATGATGACTCTGGTGTGTTTTCAGATGGCACAGGCTCTGTGGTCTTTCCACTGTATACTATAGGCAAAGTATTTCAGTGTGAAATGGAACATGATGCTGAACATCTTGAACCTGTCAATGGACACTGCTAAAATGTTAGGAGGGTGTAATTGTTGGTAATCTGGTTATTGGCACTATTCTTCCATCCCCAGCTATTATTTGTCTAAAGAGAGGCTTGAGGAGAAATCTGAATCGTAGAGAAGGGGTGATACAAGGCAATGACCTGGACAGAGAAGTGAACAGACAATTGTCATTGCTCAGGGTAAAGGAGAAGAAATGCAAATGGAAAGGATATTGAGGTGGACTTCAAAGACAGCGCTTCAAGGAGTCCAGAGAAGGGCAATGAAGCTTGTGAAGGGTCTGGAGCACAAGTCTTATGTGGAGTGGCTGAGGGAGCTGGGGGTGTTTAGCCTGGAGAAAAGGAGGTTCAGGGGAGACCTTATCACTCCCTACAACTCCCTGAAAGGAGGCTGTAGACAGCTGGAAGTTGATCTCTTCTCCCAGGTAACTATCTACAGGATGAGAGGACTTAGTCTTAAGCTGCACCGGGGAGGTTTAGGTTGGACATTAGCAAGAATTTATTCACAGAGAGGGAGATTAGATATCAGAATGGGCTGGCCAGGGAGGTGGTGGAGTCACCATCCCTGGAGGTGTTTCAGGAAAGCCTGGAGGTGGCACTCAGTACCAGGTCTGGTTGACAAGGTGGTGTTCGGCCATAGGTTGGACTCTGTGACCTCAGAGGTCTTTTCCAACCTAATTGATTCTCTGATTCTCTGAAAGGGAACAGCCCTAGTTTCATCAAATCAATTTATATGTCAGGAGGCTACATGACTCAGACAGAGCATCCCTTTTCTTATATTTCCCACATTTCTCTGCTTCGGGCTGTAACAGAAATTTGAACATTAGTGATTCAGTGCTTGTTCAAATACAAATTGCATCTTTTTTTCTGGTGCAGGTAGTTTTATACATGCATACTTAAACTAAAACAGCGATTTGCAATACAGAATGAGAAAATGTGGTTATTTCCCACTCACCGTGTTGTTTTGCTGGGTCATTTTTAGGGAATATTTCTAATATTCTTTGGGACCCATCCTAATTTGTTTAGTATAACGCTCTTCTGTTCAATGGAATCATTTTTCCAAGAATCAACTTGTACTTCAAATAGCAATTTTATGCCTGTGCTTTTCTGTTTGTGGCATTAAACAATCATTATAATGTCTCAAAGGATAGGTATTAGACCGCAAATTGAAAATTCAAAACATATGGTATTACAGAAAAGGAAAATAAATTTCTGAAAAACAAGATATGCACCTTACTGCTTTTTCAAATACAAAGAAACCCTTAACCAAAGTAGAAATCTATTGCAATGAATGATAGTAGTTTAGATCATGATAAAAGCTATTATCAGCCAAATGTAAATGAAATTTTGGGTACTTGAATCATCTTACTGGTCAAGAACCACAGAGCAAGCTTATTTAAATGCAGATTACTCCTCCTATCATATACTGGTGCAAAGCCATGTCTGATTACACTTGGACTCTTATCATCTGACTCTTCTGGACACCTTTCCATTCTTGGGTAGGATGGATATATGGAATTATGAGTAGTCTAAACAGTTGCAAATTCTGCATCATGAAGTTGTAAGAAGATGTAATTTTAAAATATGAGTACTCCATTCCACGCTGCTGATAGTGTTTTGTTGTCCTGGCAATTCCTTTTTCCAAGTGCTTGGTTTCACCTAAAGTGAGAGAGGGATTATTTGTTACTGCTTATTTTCTAAGCACATCCTCAGTTCTCAGAAATGTTCATTACACAACATAGGAAAGGAATGATAAGAAAATCTCTGATGTATTCAAGGCACCAAGCATTTCAGGAGTAGCTAAGATTTCCTGGCCTCATCAAACCACAGGAGTGTTATTTGAGAACAGAGGAAGGGAAGAAAGTTTCTGTCACCTCCTTACTTCAGATGTATGTGCTGAGAATAGTATTTCACACCCACCTAACAATTTACAATCACATTTTCGAACCAATCACACCCTTATTTTAATAAAATGTGTAGCAATTCTCTCAGTTATTATATGCACAGGAGTTCTTTTTACCTTCAGAAGAATAATGACAATGTTAAGCATTTTCAGCACAGGTACTTCACAAGTGGGAACAAACTGAATGACATATCTATAGAATAGAAATCACCTACTGGGTATAGCACATATTGTTTATTTCTACTGATTATCTTTTGACTAACTATGTTAGTCTACACTATGCTGTTTTACAGTTAACAGAATTTAACCAATTTCCCACATCTCGTGAATGAAACCCAGACTGATTTGCTAGAAAATGTGCAAAGAGGAAAATGAGATCTATTAGAATTGTTGGCCTCTTTATTAATGAAGAAAGCAACCTTCAGAATTACTTTTGCTGCATGAGGGCATGTGTATGTGTGTGTTAATACATAAAGCGGGGGATTTGCCTGAGAGACTCTCATCTAGGAGATGACAGCTTCTTAAAATGCAGTAATTCAACTGCTTATGCTCATGTAGACATAATCTTCATGAAGCAAGCCATTTCTGGGCATCTGCAATGCATTTCTAAACAAGAAACAAACAAATCAACAAATAAAAAAATAGCAAGGAAAATATTCCAAATAAGGTGTAAAACAACCATTGTTTGCTCCTGCACAGGCAGATAGCATCAGATCATGTTGGGAAACAACATGTTTGAACACTATACAAGAATCAATCTGTCTTGTTTTAAAGACATTTGAAATGATTCATTTTGCTGGGAAGATTTTATTGACATATTACGTTGTGACATTTTACCTCATTTTATGTCTCTTTTTTCAGCTGCCAGTGATTTCAGAGCAGCACAGTAAAAACAACACTGAGTAAGACTACATTAAGTCTATTCATTCTAAATCACTATTTTAATTTGTTTTGTAAGTTTCCGGAGAGATCAGATAGTGGGATGAAACTTATCATAATTAGTTGTTTCATTTTTTTTTAACAATCAACTAAAAACTTTTCTGCTTTCTAGGACGACTAAATAGGTTTTGGTTGGCTTTTTTTTTAAATCCAGGAATTCCACTGATTTTCAATAGCTTACATTGCAAAAACAAACAAAACCCAACAATCTCACAGGATTTAAAGCTGAAATTTTGTTTTCAGTTCATAGTAGGGAAGAAGGAGATAATAGTAGCTATGCAAAAAAAATGTGTGACTGAGATGCTCCCAGCCCATAGCCCAACAGTCAGCAACAATAAGTAGAGCTGAAATCTCAACAAGGAGCTACAGCTTTTTCTGGGGCAAGGGAGGTGAGGCTGCATGAGGCCCCCAACTTTCAGCAAAACATGTTTAACACTTGACTTTCTCATTCACCTTCTCATCTTCCAGTGCCTTCCTTTTGCCATCGTGTCTAGCTGTATCCAGGCCGACCAAAAGCCTTGCTCATCTTTTTCATTTGCACATTAATTTCTAGTTATATTCTGCTTGTTTCTGATTCTACCACATAAGAAAAAGTCCAAATGCATGAAATAATTTCCACATGTATGTCTGCCAGGAAGGCATATTTTCTTGGTTTGTTTATAGCCTGCTAAGAGTTAGTCCTGGTCTGCTGCAAGGAGAGAGGTGCACTGTGATCATCCTTTCACAACATGACAGAAGCCCCTGTCAAAATCCATGGAAGTCTCAAGAATGAGCTCCCACTTCACCCCAAATAATGACATGGGAAATTGTGAGAGATGAACTTTCTCTGCAGGACTAGAGCTCTGGGGAATTGTGTAAATCACTGAAGGATTAGCCTAACCTGGGACAGTCCTGTCTGAATGGGATGCAGAATCCAAATTAAAGCCAAACCAGAGGGTAAAATACCTGAAAGGCTCTAAGCTTTCATACATAATAATTGATTAATTAAACTCATCAATTTGAGTGGAAATTAAGAGTAAGTTCAGCTGCATTTTCAAGTTCACCTCATCAACTTTGTCCTCTTGCTTTTTTCTGTGAAGCTTAAGCATGTTTCATTTGCATTCCTGGCCAGATCTTTGGTATTATGCATCACTCTCCAGAGAGCACAGATCAATAGATGTTCCCTGATCCAATTCCCCACATTTGCATGTCTGTGTCATTATAACAGTTCCATTTCTGTGTATTTTTTTTTTTTTGTGTCAGCTCTTGCTCAAATATAATTCACACATCTTCATCTTGGCCAGCCAAATTTTGCACCTGCACATGGGTGCTAGCTAACATCAATATCAATTTCCATCCCTCATTACTGAATGATATAGGAATGCTCCAACAGCATCACATTTGATATTTTACTAAGAGGTTCTTTTGTTATAAGAAAGCTATTTGCATTCATTTTTTCAGCAACAGCTGCCAACCATCCATTTACAATGATTGTTTTAAGTGTCTTCTATCCCATCTTACTTGGGACCACAGACTTGTTTCCTGGCTACATGATCCACACAGCATCATAAGACTCCCTGGATGTGGACAGTCATGACAACAGCTTTCACTGGTATGACATCTGCCTTTCTTCCTGTGAGCCAACTTTTTCCTCACTGGACACAGATATTTGCTGCAACCAACAGAAGGAAATTTTCATAATTCACAGTGGTGTCTAGCTCCCCCTTCAGAACCTGAGCTTCTTTGCTATATTATTCCAGGAGTTAACCTTACATTTTGCCTTCTCACATTTTTCAATCCAACGTCAGTCCCAATGATTTCAAGAGCAGTGAGTCATAGTCCATACCAAATCATATTAAATTATCATATCGTGACTCAGAGATGAAAGGGAGTCATTTGCATTTCAGTGGGGTACTGATTTTTCAGACAGCAATTGAGTTGAGAAAGGTCTGTTACTAACTTTCCTTCAACTTTGGTTAAATGATTAGCATATATAAAAAATTTAGGTACTAGGATGGATTGGGTAATTCCATAGATAATAGTACAGGTGTAAACATACTCCCTTGAGGTAATCCATGTTATTGTCCTACAATGTAGTTTTAGGATAATTGTATTTACAGTGGTTTAGAACAAAAACCTTCCACACTACGTGACATTGTTTTACAATGATACATTTGTGACACGGCACCTGCAATGGCATGCAACCTCCGTACACAAATATTGCCTCAACAACCACAGCCATTTCAAATCCATCTTTCATACATTAAATATCATTCATCTCCTGATCAATATACGCCTTTCCTTGATAGAATAGAGCTCTGGGGAATAAGGAGCTTATCAACAGATTTTACTGCTTATCACCAGTAACATGGCCTAGCTGTTTGTAGAGCTTACAAAGATGGTTTAACAAATGCAAAGACCTGAAAATTTTCATCTCAAGCATCCCTTCCTGGCTTCTCTGCTTTGTAAGGTGAATCTATTGCCATATTTCAAAATCTGTGTGTTACATTTAATCATGAAGCTGACTCAGGGTCCTTTCTGCTTGGGGCAGCAGTCAAGTCTCTTTTTCAAGAGGAAAAACAACCTGTGAACTTCAAGACAAAAATGACATATTAAGGTATTATAAGTATCATCAATCATTCAGAAGGCAGGAAATGCCAGACATTGAAAATGTGACTGTAGATTTTCTCCTCTCCCTGTGCATGTTCTGTGTCATTAACTGCGTGATCGCATACTTTTCTTAATACAGTACAGTAATTTAATTGAGCTCCCCAGATTACTGGGTGTGTGTGGATATGGTACCAATTACTACTTACTGCGTGCTCCATCTCTCCTGGAAGAATGTGCATTACTCCGGAAATCTGGTCATTTTCTGCAGATCTTCCTGAGCAGGTCTTGCCTGTGAATTTTGGTTGTGTTTAATAGAGTCTCTACACTTGAAGAAACCCGGCAACAGAAAGAGAAATAGAGGAAAAGGATGGGGCTGAGAAGGAAATAATCTCCAAATTCTCTTTGGCCTTATGTTCTGAGCCATGGCTGAAGTTGCCCCTAATGGAGACATTTCACCTCTGTGTTGCATCCAGAGCTCTTTGTCCATCCTGTAGTGTCGCAGGACTATCACAAGGGCAGGGTGACAGGGAACTCGTGGAAGACAAACACACTGACAGACTCAAAGTGTCTGTATTTCATGTCTACCACTGCATGAAAGCAGGCAGGGAAATGTCTCATTCACACAGCTCACAAATGACACATCAGGTAACTAGAGAACAACCAGCCTGACAACCTGCTTTGGACACCACTTTACCTTTGTGTGATCCTGGTCTACAGAGAAAGAGGCGCAGTTTAGTTTTAAGGTCCCAAACTGGAGAGCATTGCTCAGCCACTCTTTGCTGGCAGCACTGTGTAAAACTGTCCTGTGCATTGTGCCTCTGCAAAGGTGCCAGGGGTCAGGGTGAGAGATCCATGAGGGAGAGCAGGCTGGAGGGGAATTTTGTCATGACTAGGAATAAATTCTTTGCTGCTTTTGATGTTCACACTGCTTCTTTGCCAATGTGTTTGGTTCTATTTGAATGTTGTTTCAAGTAATCAAGACTAAAGTGCAGAGAGAATGTTCTTATGATCTCTGAGTTGGGGAAAGAACCTGTCCATCTCGTTATCAGCAATAACTTGATCTGTTAGGATGTAACTTCCTATCAGAAAATAAGTGGCCAATTTCTAAACCACTCTGTGGAATCAATTCAGGCTTTTAAAGGTGTATCTCATCAAGGGACAGAAGAGCCTTATGAAACCATCCCAAGCAAGCAAAGAGAAATCCAACATGATAAACCAAGCCAATTACTTTCCCATCAGTCCCTGCAGATCTGACCATGGCTTCTCACAGGCTCCATCTCAAGTTCCTCTCCTGCCATGTCCTTTCCCATCTCCATTGCTTCTTCCTGAGCTCAGAACAGTGCAAGTCTCTTGAGTTTGCTCCCTTACCTATTTCTGGTTTAGACAGGCTTCCCATGAAGCGGTGCATTGAATTCTCTTCAGCATCAATAATTAATGAAAAATTTTTTTCTACTTTAGACTCTTACTGTGTCACTACTGGATTCAAATGGGGATAATGAAAGATCAGGAAGAGATGTTTATTTACTAGCAATGATGAAAACTGTGGAAACATTAGAAGTTATTGAGAAAGCAGCATAATTATATGAAAGTACATGCACATAAGCTTTTTTTTTGTAATGATGTTGAGCAGTTAATGGCATATCAACATTTTCAATAGTAATTGTATCTTTATAATTGTAAACAACTACGAGAATCTTCAGTGTGGTGGAAACTACAGGGGGAAAAATTGATAACTTTTTTAAAGGATTTCTGTTCCTAGGAGTGCTGCGTTAAGTGTACTGTGCTCAATACAAATAGTGTTGACCATGAAAACAGCAGTAAAACCACAGCATATGCAATTGCTAATAGATGGCTGTAATTTTATTGTGTTGGCTATTCTCACTTATAGTCAGAAGCTTCCTACACTTTATCCTACTCTCCTGAGCATCCCTCTTTGCAGGATTACAAGATAAAATGTCTGTATTATTACTTTCTTTGTTACACTTTTTCAAAATTCTGTAGTTACATTCTAATTCATAAATGTTTTATTATAAACAATACTGCACTCTACCTGTTAGTCTGACCTTCTGGAGTGCATTTCGTGCACTTTCTTTTGGGCTGCCTTTGATTGTATGCTTTGAAAGGCTGATTTGAGTAGTTATGCTTCTTTGAAAACCGTCAAAGAAAGAATGCAGCAATTGGCTAAATAGAGCAGTTTTCCATAAGACTCAGAAAACTAGGAAGCCGCACCCCTTTTGCAGAATATATGTCTCTACTTTGGCAGACAGGATACAGAAGCTACTTCAGGCAAAAAGAAGTCAGAGAAGCCCATGCTTGCTTTGATTGAATCCTCTCTCATTCCTCCATCTGACATCCACTACAGAGCAAAAGCGGCTTGTTTCAACACATCTCCTTTCTGGTTTATATTTAGTGGTATATTGTCTCTGTGAGTCTCCTTTTATAGAAATCCTGGAATAATTTTACCAGGAATCATTTCCTTTCCTCTTTATATAAGTTCTTTTACTGTGTTCATCACTGCAATATTTTGGGGTACTTTCAAGGAACCTGGCTAACTTCTATAATGTCCTTGCTTTCACCTTCCCTCCTCAGGGAGAGAAGTGTGCACATTGGAGGTCTTTCTGGAATTCTTCTGAGATACAAGGTCTCTGAAGTGAATGCAACTGTTTGTGTGTCTATCAAGTTCTTTTAATCTCCAAGGTCAAAAAATGCACATTGCACTTAAGAAGCAGGAGGTTGTGAGGATTAAGCAAAGTGAGATTGTGAAAGGATGGATTGCCAAGGAAGAGTATCAAATTTTAGCTCATATGTTAAATTATAATTTTAAATGTTCAAGCTTCTAACATATACTAGTGTTCTCAAGACACATTCTCTGACAACAATTAACAATGCTTTCAGTAATCAATTATAATTGATTATTTGATTATAATTATAATTGATTTCTACAGTCATTGACCATGAAGGTTTGCAGCTGATAGAGAGGTAATAAAATATACAATGTATATTTTAAATGTGCATCTATGCACAAAGTTACTTTGTGGCTTAAAGAGCTAAAAATCTACATACAACACACTTTAACTAAATTGCTTAAAGAAACTCAGAACCTCAGAAACATGATTTATGTTTTGTGTGGAACATTGGGAGGGCAGGACACTGACATTTAGAAATGTGTAAAAGTTGGATTAATTGAAAGAATTAGATCCTGCTGACAGACCATCAATAGTGATGCAGCCAGCTGCCAGGGGAATTAGGGACAGAGGAAGCACAGGAACTGTTGCCGTTTAATTTTCTTTGTTGCAATCTCATTCTCACTTCTGTCTTTGAAGCCATGTTTGCTTGAATCACAGTCTGACACAGAGTGAGCTGGCAGCTTTTCCAATGAGAAATTCTGAAGTACTGGTGGTTCAGGAAAAGGTGTACTCAGGCTTTTCATTGCCTTTCTTTTCTGTTGTCCATCAGAAGCAAACGACCAGACTCTCCTCTCTGAGGGGCAATCAGAGGGACACAGAGAGCAAGGCTTCATGGGGAGACAGGAGCAGCCCTGGCCCCTGCTGCCCAGCGATGAGAGCTTATTCCCCCATGGCACTCTGACTCCCTGAAGTGGGAAAAAAAGGTGAGCTCTGGAGAGCCATAAAACCAGAAACAGTACAACACTAGGACATCAATCAGCAAAGTTACTTATCCATCCCATAGCGCTTTTTGTGCTGCAAGAGGTCCGGCTCAGATTGAACGGTTTTTAGCAATGATTTGGAGGAGTTTGGGGATTAAGAGCATCTTAGTTATGTATGCTGCTTTCTGCATTTCTCCAGTTGTAATTATTGGAATTATTTTCATATCATGAGTTGTAGAAAAGGAAAAATTACTCCTAGAGACCACTGGCTGGAGAGATCCTTCTTGCTGATGGGAACTGGCTCTGCCAAGGGAACCTGTCATATAATTAAACTCATTCTTTTCACTCACTGTTACTTACTACTCTTCTTAAGATCAACCACTCTGTTGACTAGAATCTGCTGCTAATTTCCAGCCTAATTTTATCAATTAACATTATATTATTATTAAGAAAAAGTTTCATAAATAAATTAATTCTTCATGCATGAAGATATGATAGCTTCAAAGTCAAACATCTCTGCATCTGGATTAGAAGTCTCAAATTTTTAAGGCTTTTTTGTCACCTTGAGAACAAGAGATGGAAGCCTCCTGGGATTTTCATAAAGAACTGAGTAACTGAACCTTTTTTCAAAGCTCTAGTTTTCCTCTAGTTTTCTTTCATTTTTGCTGTTTCTGAAAGCTACATGCATTTCAAATGTGGCTGTAACACTGTGTACCACCCTGGGAAACAGAACAACTTCTCAAGTGGTGGGCACAAAATTTCATCTTCATCTCAGGGTGGCATGAGGTGAAGAAGCATTGTAAACCTGCTTGATGTGGAACTAAATGTACCCCATTTGAGCCTGCAAAAGCAAGTTTAGAAGCTGTGATACTGACAGAGATGAAAGTTGACCAAATATGCAAAGTAAAAGTTTTAACAAAACTACACAAGATACAAAAACTTATTACTGACTGGGAAGCTTCTCAGTCATCATATATCTCCTGAAGATCTGTGTATTTGTGGAACTCTTGCCTAATATCTAAATGAAATAATATTTTTAAAAAAGTTTAATGCTGTGCCAGTAAAATAGTGACATTAATATGAATTTTTGAGTTACATTAATATTTGCCATTACAACTGGTGAAAATTTGTCAAAGTGGGATGAATTTAGTTCTTACAAAACCAAAAATACACTGAGAGGGAAAAGAAGCTTAATGGCCTCAAATCATTGTCTCATTTTTCATCAGATGTCAGTACAGAAAAAGCAGCTGATCCCTTACCTCAGGTTTAATGAGTGCCAGGAATATTTCGTTCTTCAATGACCTGCTGTGTTGTACTAAGATAACTGACATTTCCTTCTAAGTGCACACTATTTAGATATCTGCAATTTGAATATGTTGGTGCACGACCTGGGTGGGGATGTGCAGATGGGTGGGGATGTGCAGCGCCTATTTTTGAGCATGAAGCCATTTCCTGAGGTTGAATTGTCTGTGAGTGCCAGCAAGCCCTAGTCTCCTGATGTTTAATGTGCAGTAAACACATGGGTAAATCCTTGCATGGTTCACGTGGAGGTAACATGGCCTGACAGCGTCAGATGGGAATTTGGTTCCTGTTGCACCTTAAGTGAGATGGGAGGAGCAAGCAGGAGCTGTGGCTGTATGGATAAGCCCTGAGGGGTTCATCTCCCCTAGCATCACTTCACCAAAGGCTAAGGATTCAGTCTGAGCCTGGAATCTGGGTACTGCTGTCATCAATAGAGGAAAACAGGAACCAATTCCATAGTGACAGCAGCAGGACTGAACTGATCTCCCCATGCAAACGCTGTTCTTCCTTCTTGTGTTTGAGAGAAAGACAGGTGGCTCTATCAGAGTACACCATTCTATTTCAGAAAAAAGCTGTAATATGAGATGGATCCCATCTTTCTTGGTAGCAACTACTGCTGGGAAGGCACTGTCCTGTGTAGGTATATCCAGTAGGACAAAGTGACTCCAAGATCTGTGTGGCAGAGGAGAATGGTGCTCTGCAGCAGCATCACTGTCCCTACCAACATCAGCAGTGTTGATTTCTTTCTTTAAAGTTGAAACCAGAATCCAATTCCAGCCACAAACTCTGTAATAGGTTTTCAGCAAGACCTAAGTCTGAAAATTGCTAAAGATGTATGGGTGTGTGTGACCTGTGCTCATTAGGGTGAGGGGGCAAAATACTGTCACTGGTAGAGAATCTTTAATTATAGTCCTTATTCCATACTAACTATGAACTGAAACCACTGGTAGTCTTGCAAGGAATTGCAAAATTTCCAAATTAGTCTTTCAGACTTGTGAAATTTGACTTTTAAAATGAGATTTGAATAAACAGCTGAACAACTTTATGGGCCTATGGACCTACAAAATTCAGTGTGTCACTAGGACATGACACCAAGATTATTGATCTCGTCCTGCTTTCATTTTCTAAGCTACAAACCCTACAATTTAGGCAAAATGAAATTTCTTAAATTCATTGGTTTAGAGGATAGTAAATCTTTTTTCTCTCTCTCAACTATATTCTACCCTACATTTGTCTTTGTTCACATTGAACCTACCATAAAACACATTTGAAATATATTACTAGACAGCAGATTTATTTGTTTTATTTTACTTACGTTACCAGAGTGGCTAGTCATTGATACTTCTTCATTTGGGACCTGTATTTCCTGTTTTCTTTTTAAATGCAAATTATTGTCTTTAGAATTTTTTTTTCAAAAGGAATTTTAGAACATGTGAAGACTACTTTGAAAGTTTTTTCCTTATATTTGCCTTCATTCCCCCTTTTCACTTCATAAGGTATTTTCGATAATGCTTGTTGCATTTCTACACTTGTATAAAATTAATTTGAAACTACTCATTAGTACCACAGATACTAGAAGATCTCGATGTGCTATCAACTTCTATTGCATCAGAGACATCTAGCTGAAATGCTTTAAGATGAAAAGGAAAAGTACATGCTACTCATTTTACCTATAGGTTCAATGAAGATTAAATTTGCCATGTAAGTGCAACATATGTAAATACGTAGTTCATGTGTATTAATGCAGACATTTCTGCCAAGTCTTGACTGATTTTTGTTATTTGATTTTTATTATTTCTTAAGAGAAATTTCAAAATTTTTCTTCTGGCAGGAATCTGTCGTTTTCTAATTCAGAAGTCACATCACTCAAGCTTGTGTCCAAATTAAATGGGTTGAAATAGAAGAAATTAAAATTTAGTGACAACTGCATATCAAGGCAGCAGAAAGTCCTATAGCAAGGTTACTTTGAGCAACCTGGTGTAGTGGAAGGTGTCTCTGCCCATGGAAGGTGGGTTGGAAGGAGATGATCCTTAAGGTTCCTTCCAAATCCAAGACATTCTAGGAGTCTATGACATTTTCTTCCCAATGAACAGTGTAACTTGGCCGAATATTTTAGAAGACTTGGCTGATTCAAGGGTAACACCATTTCCAGGTCTTGATTGCATCATTCAGCTGTGTTCTGAGGCCTCACTATGCTCATATAAAGCAAGGAAGCCTGGAAGATATTTAGTAAACTAAAACTGAGGCCATAATGAAAAGCACTTTAGCTTGAATTTTCCAAACCACTGTGTAGCCCTTCCAAAATAGGCAGCAGAATCTGCATTGCACCAGAGACTTGCAATTGGTGGGATGAAGATGTCTGTGTTCCCTGCCGGGGAAGGGTCAGTCTGGTGGCTCATGACTGGACTGGATTCCAGTGCTGTTTTTCCCTGAGTGAACGTCTACTTCTGAGAAATGCCCTGTGGTGACAACAGCAAGCAACATGACTTACCACTCCTCCTGCCACACACCTTTTCTTTCATCGGGGAGAAAAAAACAAATTCATTCAGCTTTTTACCTATTACTTTCCCGGAATCATGCCTGAAGCCAGCTGCACACTTGATCTGTGTTTATCCAGTACAGTATTTACTACTGTCCCTGTTCTTGCTTGAGGACCAAGCAGGGACTTTATCTGGTGATTACAGCCACCACTGCTTGCTCTGCAGTTCCTAGTATAAATGGCTTCAGGAAAAGTGGATGCCTTGTTGTTTGAGCTTCTCTCATTAAAAAACCCGTAAGAAACAGCTGGGCAAATCCCACATTCATATTTGAAAATCGTGGGGACCAAATTGAGAAAGACAATAAGGACCTCAAAATGTTCAGCTGTGGCTTTTTTTGGATTAAAGCTGTAGCTGACTGGCTGACAGAGAGCAGACAGCAATAAGGCAGATGCTGCCCTGCCTCCCATATGTCCACTGCACAAAATTAAATCCCAGCTCCAGTCAGTTAGCACTGAATGGTGAGAAATCCTGTCCATTGCAGTCCCCAGCAGACCAAGCTGCTCACCCAGCAAGTCTCTCCTCGCTGTGCTGCGCCTGCCCAAAGGCAGCCTGCTGCAACCCCCACCCAATTGCACCATTTGTACCCAAAAATGAGCTGTGAGAAACAGCCCTGTGGGAGCAGCAAAGCTTCTCTCCTTAAATCCTGTGAAATACTTGGGCTCATGTGCTCTGGCTTGGTTCAGGGAGCAGAGTTTGTCTTTTTCTCTTTGAGCAGAAGTCACTGAATGGAACATTTAAAGAGCAACTTGGGAGCTTTAGGACATGTGTGATGGTTGTACACATTCATGATAGAGCAACAGAGTAGTTGCTTAAGGGAGTGTTTTATACCCACCCCCGACATGCTGCAAAACATGGCACAAAAGCCTCCAGAGATGCATCAGCTAATAATAAAATTGCTAACTATAATCACAGAGCAAGAGGAAGGGAATTATTTTCTTTCACAATATTAAAAATACTCATTATTTTCAAAGGCTTCTTCCTGCAGGGAGTAGCCTCTGCACAGGCGTTTGGAAGAAAGTGCCTGTATTTGCTGCTGAAATAGGCAGGGACTATGCTGCCTGCAAACACCAGGATCTTCAGAAAAGCAGGAGAATAGAAGCTGGCAAGGTTCAAACAGGTTAAAGTCAAGTCCCTCTGATGACATTCATTCAAGAATGACTCCCCAGATGGAGGGACTTGAACTTCTGCCACTATTATTAAAATGTGAATATTTTTTTCTCTTTCACTTCAAGTACCCTTCACTGGAAGTATAAATGCTGTAAATGTTGTGTCTATGAAACACTTTTTTGACAGCTTTCTAATTATAATAATTAAAATCTGTTTATAAAGTCAGACGAGATGAGGGTTGAGTTAGCTAAGCCTGTGACTTTGCCTGCCTAGCGATTCCTGGTGACAGAGATGGTAATAGTTTCTGACTGTGAAAAAGTCTTAGCTCTACAGCAGCCACAATCACAGTCTGATGGAGTGTTTTGTGTCAGCAGAAAATTCCAACGTATTATATTTTCATACTCATGGTAGTATAAATGACCCCAAGCTTTGAATAAAATAAAGTAGCTGGTGTATCTGTTTAAATGATTAAGCAATGAGCCAGGGACAAATCTCTCCTGTCATTTCTGTGTCTGCCTGCTGTGCCAAGTACACGAAGAAAGCACGAAGACAGCACGAAGACATCAGTATGAGATGCATTTTCAGTCAGGGAGCTTCTAGGGAAATTACAGGGTTCTGCAGAATTTCATTCCCCATTAAGACTGACTAGTGTTAAAGTGGAAAAGGAAAGATCTCTTATACCTTTCCCCCTTTGAGAATCTGCATGCTATGTTTAGGCAGAATGTTGTATTTAATTGAGAATAATAATTCTATAAAACAAAGCCTGCTGTTTCTTTTTATTTTTTTAATGACAATTCAGTTTTAATCTACCATTAATATGCACAAAGTAGAGCATTGCTGTGACATTGTGGATAGTTTAAAACAGAGAGTATGTCCCTTGTTCTGACCCACAGAACAATAATAAAAAAAGGAACAGATTTTACTTGGCAAAACCTTTGTCTAAGCCCAAAGTAAGAAGATTTTCTTTGCCAAAATATGGGACTGTGGGGGTTAGCCTCTGCTTTGGTAGTGTCCACTTCCTTTGCCAGATAATATTGCATTGAACAGATTTTCTGTGGGTGCATCTGAAATACCTGGTTATAAACATGGCAGAATATCGCTGAATTAAAAGAAAGAAAGTATTTTAACATTTTGTATTTTTTTGTCCATCCACTTCAAGCAGGTCAGTGTACATTGACCTTTATAAACCAGAGAAGACAACAGGCTTACAGGATTTTCCCATGTGCATGGAGAGGCTCACTAGCCATTGCAAGGAGCCTCTGCAGAGACTGCACCGATTACATGGGGAAAATCTGCACAGCTAGCCCCTAAAAAGGAGCTTATCAAGCTATACTCCTATGTCTGCTCTGGTCAACATCCACTGTTTGATGCACTAGGATTTTAATTTTAATCATTTCACAATTAAGAACAATTTGGTAATTAAAAAAAATATAAACAAAGAAAATATGGAGGGAGGGAAAGAATGATCTTGTGGTCTATTATTTGAAAGTCATGTGCACTGACCTTACTCATATGACCACAGAAAATATTCTAGCAATAGTGCCCTGTTCTATTTTTTTGTATATGTCTGTGTCTTCATATGGTAGATATTCTTTCCCTCTTTCTGAATCCTCCTCAAACACAGCTGTAAAAAATGCTCCACAAAGTACTCTGTAATTTACTGCTTCTAAACTCTTACTGCCAGTTGTAGTTAGATGTTTCTGTGCCAGGAACTCACAGTTTAACTCCCTTCTAAGGCTCTCATCCAGCTGGTCCTGTGCTGAGGATTTACAGATGTTCTTTTTCAGTGTAACTTCCAAAGCTGAGTTTGTAGCAACACTCTGATATGGCCAAAGGATGCTTTGCTCCCCCCTGCCCCAGCCTACCTAAGACACAGAGAGGAAAATCCAGATGAAAGCCATCATACCTTAAAACTCTATCTCTTACTATTAGCATACAGTTTACACGCACAATGGGTGTATTGGGAAAATTAGCAAAGGTCACAAAGACAATATTACCTTGTGTGTGCTACAGTGGGTCAGCCTCATTGATCAATACTTCTCATCAGCCAAAATAGTCCCTTACTTTTCAGTCTGTCCCTGAAAGCAGGATGGAGGTGAGGTAGATGCTATCCAGCTCACTGTGTTACTGAGTGCTAGCTGACCTGTCGCCTGCAGTATAGGAAGGGTTTGGCTATGGCACAACATTAAAAGTGTGACTTGATGCTGCTACTCAGGCTCAGTGCATCAATGTGCCATGTGAACACAGCACTTCCACACCTATTCTGTGAGAAAATCAGAGTCATTGATGATGAAAAGCTTCAGCTTAGTGCAGGATGTTGTTGTGTTCTCCGTAGAGACCTCGCTAGTGTTCCCAGACCGTTTGGTTTCCTCAGATTTCAATTAAAAATAAAGAATTTTCAGGGCCTATTTTTCTTCTCACACTCACCAGTCCTGAACTTCAACACTTGCTCAAAGGCTGTACTTTGGCCCCTCACCCTGGTAAGCCCCTTCCAATGCAGGAAGGCACAGCTGGTGAGCTCACAGACGTCAGCACATCCGTGCCCAGCAGCCAGCAGGGAGAGGTCAGGCATCTGCTGTGAGCACAAACACCGTGTGCAGCATTAATTTCCCCCTGGAAATACATCTCCTCCCGCTCCCCAGCGATGGCAAAGTATTTAGGTCTCAATGAGAACCCTCCCAAGGCAGGAGATGCCTGCAGGAAATATTTTTCAAGGATCAAGGAGCATTTGCTAAACAACAGCTCCTAAACAACAGAGAACCTCTCCTTCAAATTTTCAGTGGAACTCTCTGTCAAAAAACAAGCCCCAAGCCTGGACTGTTTCCCAAAGGCAAAATGGGCTAAAAAAAGCTTCTCCAACAGGAAGAATTTGCACTCTGCACGACAGCTTGACTATTCTTGGCTGGTGCATCTGACAACTTTTAACTGCAAACCTAATGGCACAACAGACAGACAGGTAGGATAAGGGCTTTTATCAGTACCCATGGCTTTGAAGTCAGGTTTCAGACCAGCAGCTGCTGACAAACATTTTGCTTGATGGAGAAAGCTATAATTATTTTTGTATTTCTGACCAAGAAAAAAATCCTGGGAGCTTTATTCTCTTCTTTGTAAAGTCCTCATGAAGCACTGGGATGTCCCCTAACTCCAGTAGGCTGTCTCTCCTGCATGCTAAAAACCTTTTGCAAGCAAAACACCCCAGTTAAATCAATGAAAATGTTGCCTGAACGAGAATCTGGCCTTGTAGGTGTTAAGCTGAGTGGAAAGATCTTTGGATGATTGATTTCCCAAGCCTCTCAGCATTGGAGTATCCTGTTCCTGAATCCTCTGCTCAGCCAGAAGGCAATTATGTGCAATTTCATCAGCAGTGAATGGGAGGAAATATCTCCCTCACAGTGCAACATGTGATGATGATCCTCAGTCAGGGTATGTGCCCTGGCCACTGCTGTTGCTCCAGATGGAGGTTTATGATTTTGTGAGGTGTTTATCAGCAGTGCCATTGTCCAGCAAATATCTTCCCACCTTGTATGAAGGTGATGTCTTCCTCTTTTTGATGTCCTCCTTCAGACTGGGTCATCCTGAACTTCATTTTATTCACCTCAGGGCCACTTGATATTTAACATTTTGCTTTGGTTGTTGACAGTTACCTTGCCCTGCAGAGCTGGAGGACAACTTGCAGATATTCCCTGGCAAACAGAGGTGCCAGGAAAATGTTGGTTTCCTTCCTTTGCAAAGATCGCCTTGGAAGAATGAAGAATGAACTAAGAAGATGCAAGGAATCAGCAACTAGGATCTGTAGTGCTGCTGCAAATATATTTCTGTGTTTCTGTCCATGCATCCAAGGCTGCCTCAGTTTGAACAGCTCCCCACAAAGTCTTTGTCATGCTGGCCACTTGAATCCATGAACTGGCTTTTTATGTGAGGAAACATATCTGAGGTAGAGACAGAGCTTTCAGAGGAGCAGAGGATCACACAGAGGCTCTTTCCCAGCTGTCCCAGGTCGCTGTGGTTGCTGCTGGTTTGATACACGTTTCCAGCTCCCTCCATAGGAGCTCTTTCTGCCAGACTGCAGAGGACACTCTGATTTACTCCCCACCAGTGTTCCAGAGGTCTCTGTCAGGGTATTTCTGCTCCTGCTTGCTGCTCCACAGCAGAAAAGGAGATGTCAGGAATGCTGTGGACCTGTCAGTCCAGATCAGCCCAGGCATTGCAGAGCTGCTGAGAGAGGTTCTGAGCTCCTCAGGACTCTTCCCAAGACGATGGATTTTCCCACCCTTACTGGTACATTATTTCCCTCTGCCAGGAGAAACCTGACTACTCTCCAAAAGGAGGGTTTTCTAACCCAACTGTCTCCTGGAGAAGATCCATTTCCCAGGAGATTATTCTGTTGCAAGCAAGGATCACAGGGCACTTGTCCACCACTGAGTCAGCAGGAGCAACTCAAAGGAGCTCACATAGGACAGCAAACACAGCAGATGGTCCGAGGGGTATGGCAGCAGCAGGTGGTGACTGAAAGACCAGGGGAGATTAGAGGAGAGGACAGGCAAAATGTGGGTTGAAGGGAGTATTTTCTGGGACATGAGAAAGAGAAATGACTTCTCAGGAAAACTTTTCCAGCACCATTAGTTTATTTCTGAGAAAGTCCACACTGCCTGACCTCAGGCTTAATAAAACTCACTGGATCTTTCTCCCCTCCTGCAAGGTCTTCTTTGCTGTAACTGGGGTAGCAAAGCTGAGTGTTCATCAGCTCATGGGGCTGGCACATCTGAATGACTTCTGTCTCCACAGAGTCAAATATATACTGCTGTCGATACTAAGCATCCTTCAAAAATTGAAATTGTTTTGAAAGTAGTGATAACAAAGAAGAAATTCTAGGCTTTATAAAACTGGTTTCTACCTTCACTGTGAAGGATCACTTGAGGCTGTTTTTTATTAGGATGAGAGGAAGATTTTGCCATTGCTAGAACCTTTTCCTTCAGCATGGTAGTCCTGCTTCAAACAGGCACAAACAAGAGTAAGGGCAGAAACACCAGCTGTCTCTGTCTGCTTCATGTCACTGGCTAGGCTCAGAAATATCCTCCTCATCCAGTTCCTGTCTTTTAGAAGTTATACACAGTCGTTCCAAGGCAACAACTTCTCTCCCTCATTACATAATCAAAGAGTGTATTAATTATTCAGTGTGGCTCAAGACATTTTAATAATTAAGCGTGAAAGGCTAGAAAAAAAGGCTAATGTTATTGGTACGTTTCCCAACAATCAAGATGGCCAAATGGAAGAGTCCTGCAGAGGGAAGATGATTCCTCTTTTCCTTGCTCAGCAGAAGTTGTCAGAGAAGTTCTACATGGGGCTGGCTGGTAACTAGCCCACTTCTGCCAAATGATCCATGCTGCTTCACCCTGCACAGCATTCAGAGAAAGAAATCAAAGTCTCCTTGTTTCCAGCTGTGTCCCAAGGGCAGATCTACCCTGTCCCTCAGGATCAGTGGAAGCTCAGCACACTCAGATGAGCGGAGATCAGGATGTCTCTACCAGACATACAGTCTGAACTGGGCTTATACGCTTGCAGTCATGATTTGCTGGGCTGAAAGTAGAGCCTGCAGTCCCAAACAGCCTTCTGCAGTCTTGAAGGTGTTGATAGCTTTCTTATGTTCTCCTACAGCTTCTTAGGCCTGCACTTCTCACCCTGTATCTTCTCCATTCCTGTGTGTTGCTGTGGAAGTAAAGGAGAGATGAGCACCCTGAGACCCATGTCTCCATAGGCAGAGAAGATCTCTTACTTGACAAGTCAGGTCCCATTGTCCACAGTGTGCTTTACTTTGCCCACAAGCTATACATTTGGCTGACACACTAAAGCTGGGATGCCTGTGAGTGGCTTTCAATAAACCCTGGTTTTGAAGTATTAATACTATTTCAGTTGCAAATACTTTGGCATGGTATCCAAAGCATTATCATGAGAGGAAGAAAAGCCAGATAGTTGATATTTACACTTGAGCTGAGCACTAGATGCCATATTCTCATCATTGTGGTCTGTTTTCCAAGTAGAACATTAATGGGTTATGTGCTCATTCCTTATTTCCTTTTTATACCTAGGTTTGAGTCCCATGGTTAGAGATGTATTTGCTACTACTTTACAAATTTCACACATCAGAACTTGTGTAAGTCACTCCTTGTTCTGTCATGTGCATCTCTGGGAAGAGTCTGGCTCTCTCCGTGTCTCTTCCAAGTGGTCAGATGAAGGAAGCAGTGAGCTCCCATCCTCAATAACTCCTTTAGTGGCTGGGAGTTTCTCCACCTCTCCTTACCCTTCATGTGACACAGTCCACACCTATCCTGATGCCCTCCACTGTGCTTGCTCCAGGGTGGCAATGTCTTTTTCAGTCTGAACTGGACCCAGTGCTCCAGGTGTGGTCTCACTGGGAAGGGAGATGCAGGATCACTTTCCTGGATGTTGAGAGGCTTACTTTAGTAGAGCAAGTGATCTTCTCATCAAATCCAGTCACGTCATCCCTACTGTCCTTGCTGTGCAAACTGCATTAGTCTTAGGCTTGCTGCCCTCAGTGCATCCCTGTTTTAGCACCTCCTAAACCCAGAAAAAAAATAAAAAAGAAGAAATCCTCACCACTGAAACTGTTTACACTGCAACAAAGTGCCAGCTTAGTCTGGCAATGGGCTTGATAAGCACCCAGACCCCGCAGGGCCCCAGAGGCAAAAGTCCCTGGAAGTGCACCATCCCCCCATGCTCCCAGTGGGAAAGTTGTGGAGCCCCCAGCACAGAGCCTAAGAGCCTCTCTGGACCTACAGCACCCCCTGAAATCATGAGCCAATGTCTCAGACCTGCTCTAGCCTAAGGGCTAAGGGATTACCCAGATTTCAGCTGTCCCTGGTGCAAAACTTTTCACTCTTACTTATATGCATATAATAAATGACCTGAGATTATTAAATATACCCTCTAAACTGCCACGTTGCAAACTATGACCAATCTGACTGTCTAACATAAATTACAGTTTAACTCCATTCATTACAGGCAGTGTCACAGCTACTTCAGTGCAAAGTTGTGATTATGCTGTAGTGTAATGAAGCATGCTTATTTGCTGACAGCATTACGGTCTCTGGTAATTATCCTATTTTTCTTATCTCTGTGAGTCATAGAATAAACAGAACAAGAGGTAAGTGAGGGTTTGCGGTTAAGATAGTGTTATGTTGCCTTTTTTCGGACCAACCCTGTTGAGCTATGAAAGACATAAAAATCCTTGGCAGAAATAGCCATAAAGCAATTCTATGAGCAGTTGCTTGGTTGTTTTTATCTGCTTGTTTTATCCTTTGGTAATTAATGACCTATTTTAGCTTTGATCTGACAGTAAGTTTAAAAAATCCCTTTCCCCCACCTGCAATTACTACTTCAGATTGCAGGTTATTAAATCTGAAAAAATATAAGGTAAACCAAGCTCCTTAATATTGAAGAAAGAATCTTCTTTCACCCAGCTCATGCCTTTAACCTTAAATATTCAATTTAAACAAATTCTGAGCATGATACGAAGCAACGTATTAATTAGGTTAATTTTATTCTGTGATTTGAAGTTGTCTTACTCAATCATGCCGAATCCAAAGAAAAGCTGATGGACCTAACAGTCAGTTAGAAGTTTCTATGTCTGCAGTATATCTGTGTTTACCAGCTCTGTCTTTGTTGAGCCCAGTTTTGCTTCAGCAAGGGTCAGTTGCTCTTCCAAGTCTGGAAATTTTAAATCTGGCCATTAAAGGTATGCATTAAAGGTATAGCCAGTTGTAGGAGGGTTTATTTGACTGGAAATGAACATTTAAAGTTCATTTTGAGGTCTCTTACTATCTGTGTTACAAAAATTGCTGAAAGGACTTCAAATGGTGTTATTTCTACTAATGGTTCCATCAATGACTGATGGCTCTGTTTAGATCCTGTTACAAACTCCTCATAATGCCAATACGAAAACCCTTCTTAATGACATTCTGCCCTTCGTTTATTACTCCTCTGATATATGTGCTCTTTGTATGAACAAACTTCTTTCACCAAAATTATCTGGGGGGACATTTCCTAACACTTATAGTTTCTGTCACCAGGAGAAAAGATATATAACACAAACATCAGTTCTGTCCAGCACACATTGCCTCTGAAACGATCCTTCTCTCTGCCAGCACTACACAAATCTTCAGCTCATCACAAATTCCTTCACCTCATCAATTAAGTGCCAATAACATTACAGGATGCTGTTTGCTTAATTTGCTCTTATTTGGAAAACTGGATTAACTATGCAAGAGAATTAGTAAAGGTGAGGAGCCTGCTTTAACCGCAACCTGTTTGCTTCACTTTAATATCCATGGGAATTTCAAAGGCTTTATTTAGCATTTTGAGGTAGGGAAATAGTAAAGAAAGGTGGCAATCAGAATTTCAATTTTATAGGAAATCTCACTGGCCTGAAGTTTGTTTTCATTCTGAAGCAGAAGAAAATGCCACATGAAAATATTTGAGGAAAAGGCTGGATAAGAGGTAAGTAAGGCAAAATGTTTTTGTTCACTTTGTCTGCTCTTTCCATTCTTTCCAATATAAGATTCAACATGTTTAGAAATCACAGTCATTTCAAAATACTGAACATTCCCAAACAAAAATAAATTGAGTTAAGCCGTCTCATTAATAAAATTAAATTCTTCATTACATGAATATTCAGCCTTGCCTTAAGCATATTTTCAAATGAGAGAATATTGCACCAGGGAAAATGATCCACTTTTCTACAATGCAGAACAATAGAATGCTCTGCTGCAGGAAAGTTGTGTGCTAAAGGAGAATGGAAGAGGCTAGGAATCTTCTCAGCATTTTTGTTGTTTTTGGCTGCTGTTTTTTTCTCCCAGATCTTGTGTACCTGACTGAAAAGCAGCAAGGTGCAATGCACTGTTAGCCTGGTAGAGCATGGCAAACAGCCAGTGGGGAGAAATCAAGGACTATGGCCAGGAAGAAGGGATAGATAGTGAAAAGATTCAAGAATTTAATAGAATCATAAAGGACCAGGTAGGAAGGGACCTCAAGAATCATCTGGTCCAACCTTTCTTGGCAAGAGCATAGTCTAGACTAGATGGCCCAACACCCTGTCCAGCTGGATCTTAAAACTGGTTAATGTTGGGGAATCCACCACTTCTCTGGGGAGATTATTCCAATGTCTGGTTGTTCTCATTGTGAAAAATTTTCCTCTTGTCTCCAACTGGAATTTCCCCAGGAGTACCTTGTACCCATTACCCCTCATATTTTCCATGTGACTCCTTATAAAAAGGGAGTCTCCAACTTCTTTGTAGCCACCCTTTAAATACTGGAACATGGTGATAAGATTTCCACCAAGCCTTGTTTTCTCAAGGCTGAACACGCCCAGCCCTCTCAGCCATTTCCATACATCAGGCTTCCTGGTCCTTTGGTCATCCTTGTGGCCCTTCTCTGGACCCTCTCCAGCCTGTTCATATCTTTTTTACATAGCCAGGACCAAACCTGAAAACAGTGTTCCAGGGGTGACCTGACAACTGCTGAGTGGGGTGGGATAATATTTCTTTATTTCTGCTGGTGATGCAACCCATAACTCCTTTCCCATTTGGCCTTCTTTGCTGCTGAAAGAGATATCAAGGAAAGAAGGGTACGGCGATTTTAAAGAAATCCAGTGCATTTAACTGAGACTGAAAAAAGTTTATTTTGCATTTTCCTGTAAAATCTGTTATTATGCTGAATATAAACTAGGGTATCGTTTTTCTAAAGTTATAGGTTTTGGCTGTGAATTCTGGCTTGTTTGAAACATAATCTGATCAGTTGCATAATGTCCTTACAGAAACAGATTTTCAAGGAGAAAAAAGTCAGAATTTCAAAGGTCCTGAGCATTTAATATTCTCACTGAGTTCTGATAAGTGTGGTGAATGTTCACTGCCTCTCAAACCTTGCATGAAAGTTGTGATTTTCCTCTTTTTTTTTTTTTTTTGTGACGAATACAATATTAAATTTATATCAACTCAGTATGGCCTTTTAATAAGCCTCACGCACTGAAGTGACACAGAAGGACCTCGAAGAAAATAAAATTAAGACTGCCTAGGGATTGCAGCTTGGAGGAAGACACCAACCATCATTTCATCTCTCTCAAAATCTTTAGACACACGCTGAATGTTAACACTGAAAGGGAGTTTTGAGTATCAGGAGCAGAGATACAAGCAGGCACAAATAGGCACAATGTGCACAAGGTACAGGAAACTCAATATTAAGCCAGACAAAGGTGGTTTTGCAAAGTTGTGTATCTTTCTGCCAATACTGCTTGGCTGTCCTCTTTAGGACATATTCATCACTGTTTCCAGAATAAATCACCAAACTCTGAGCAGCCAGTTCTTCAGCCAGTTTGAGCTACTGTAGTCCTTTGAAGTCTGTAAGGAAACACCAGTTATAATTACCATGGGCCTGGCCCAAGGTTTATAAATAAGAATAGACATTAATTACATATGGAAACAGCCATCAATTCCAGATTGCATTGAGAGAAAATGGTTATAATTTAATTGTAGTTTTCCACTTTTCATGACAGTCCATGACATCAACAGATTATTTAATTACAGCTTCTTTTCTCAGCCCAAGATTCTTTGTTATTGCTCTCTGGAAAACTAGATTAAATTAATTAAGAAACAAGGTGTTAGACATTAGGTCAAGATGAATAGGCTCATCTAGGAAAGTAAGCAAATATTGCAGAATATTTATCCAAAGATCTGATGAAATCACAGAGATACCAAGACAATGAGAGAGCCATAGTTTTTCCAAAGTGATACCATTGTTTGAATGGCTCTCCATTTATTTTCAGTCTACCCCTACAGCTCACTTCCTTATTAAAGACCTAGGAATGTGCATCCAATTTTTAATATGAGCTTTTGTGTTGGGCCTGCTTGTAGTCTAAATTTTGCTAAGGAATCTCTGGCTGCTCAGTAACAGACCCATCCAAAGCCTTAAATAGAAAGTTGTTGGCATTTCACATCAAGAAGCAACAGCCACAATTTTTTATTTGCTTTTTAATATCCCCTCTTGGTTGCCCCAACAATGATATGACGGTCATCCTACTTAAGCTGCAGCACTGTGTAATTCTGGAGCACAAACCTTTTCTTTTCTCCAGAGAGAAGTTAATGCCAGTTATCCACCACTCTTGCGGTACATCCCTGTATTTTATAAAACATAGCCGAAACCTTTAAAAGCTGCAAGCTGAGTACAACATCAATGCACACTGGAGCTAAAGGTTACATTAAAGAAAACATCCCTTCACTCAGTATTTACTAAGAAGAAATTAGGGCCTTTTTTTAGAACCCTTTTGTTCTTTCCCACATAGGCTAACAGTTGTCTTGCAGGTTTGTTCCCATTTATAGACTGCAGAGAACAGAACATTTCTGCTTTTGAGACTTCTAGCAGATATTTAATAGGTTCAGTCAAACTAAAGGCCATGCTCCATCCTTGGCTGGTTACGAGCAGGTGGGACATTTCCTAACGCTGGAGAAAGCTTCTAGCAAAGATCAAAATGAGCAAAGTGAAAGGGGTAGCAAGTGCTGAAGAATCCACCCACCTCCAAAAACAACTCTCAGAATGAGGTGTTTTCATTTGAGCTGGGTGGTCTTTGCAAATCCTAAACTGCCTGCTTTGATAATCTGTTGTCCTAGCTCACTATACTCCATCCACGTGTTTTATCCAAAGTGGAGTGGGGTCTGTATGGAGGCAATAGGTTAGTCTTGCATTTTAAGTAATTTCTACATTCTCTTTTTTTCTGTGTCAGTGCTATATGTCTGGTAGATTTAAAGAACCCAGTAAAACATTCCTGGTAAGAATGTGGTGGGTTGATATTGGTTAGCTGTCAGATGCTCACCAGTTTCTGCCGGGTGAACTGGATATGGGCAGAAAATAGGATGATAAAATTTATGGTTTGAAATGAAGACAAGATCACTTATCAGTTACTATGATAGCTTCTCCCTGCTGCTCCTTCCCCTGGGAGAAGTCTGAGTCTCCATGGTCTGCAGTCCTTCAGAATACACCTGCTCCCCCTCAGCCTCCCACAGGCTGCAAGCAGATCTGCTCTGGTGCCTAAAGCACCTGCACACCTCCTGCTTCTTCCACTGCTGTGTTTGCAGGGCTGTTTTATCACAATTCTTTTTCTTCACCTCTCTCTCTGAGATCTGGTGTTTTGTACTTTCTTAAATATGCTTTTCCAGAGGTGCCACTAGCCTTGATGGTGCACTCAGATATGCCCTGAGATGGGTCCATTGCTGGACAGTCTGTGTACAGCACGGGGCAACCACCTTGATACCAAAGACTTGCTGCCTACACCAAATACTAGGAGAAAGAGAGGGCACTTTCCTAGCAGCTGCTGGACCTAGGCAAAATGTGTTTTGCTCATCTCTAGAAGCTGGGGAAAAGCCTCTACAGAAACTCATGGAGTAGCCAGAAGCACTGCCCCAGACCACCAAACTGATGCTTCCTCATGTCTTCAGTAAGTCTGACATGTAGTTACGGTGCTGGCCTCTTTCATCATACCAGTTTGTCATAAATTTGGACAATTACCAATAAAAGCAGTAGAGAAGTTTCTGGCTGGTTTGAAATAGCAGCAATAGCTGCATTGACCTCACTTTAAGCTCATGAGGAGGACAAAGAGATCATGATTTTCACCTAATTCCATCTTCCTTTCAGCCCAGCCCCCTGGGCATTCAGGAATGCCCAATAAGCACTCGAGAATAAATAGCATCATAGGAATCATAGGGATGCACCTGCAAATGACAGAAAATCACCCATTCCCAGCAAGTGGCTGATGCTGCTGATTACCTCAGCAAGCACTCCAGGGATGGCAGAGCAAAAGCTAACAACATAATAGAATACAGAATAATGGAATCATAGGATACTCTGAGTTGGAAGGGACCCACAAGGATCAAGTCCAAATCCTGGCCCTGCACGGTACAGCCCCAAGAGGCACACCATGTGCCTGATGGTATTGCCCAAACTCTCCTTCAACTCTGTCAGGCTTGTACTGTGACCACTTCTCTGGGGAGCCTGTACCAGCAACCAACCCCCTCTAGGTGAAGAACCTTTTCCTAATACCCAGCCAAAATGTCTTCTGACACAGCCTCATGCCATTCCCTCTGGTTATATCACCAGTCACAAAAGAGATAAGTGTCTGCCCCTCCTCATCACCTCATGAGAACGTTGTAGAGTGACCTCAAGTGACCTCAGCCACTCCTATTGCTTCTCCTCCAGATCATTCTATTTTCCCAGCTCTCCTTTGGGCCCTCTCTAACAGCTTTCTATCGTTCTTATATTGTGTCACCCAAAACTTCACGCATTACTCAAGGTGAGACCACACCAGTGCAGAGCAGGACAATCTCCTCCCTCAACAGGCTGGCAATGCTGTGCTATCAAGTTCATATATATATTTTCTTGCTGTCCTATATGTAGCAGGATTTCCAAACCGTGTGGTGTTCCCAGAAATGTGTTATCCTATCTAAGACAATTTAGAGCTTCAAAAAGCTAATACTGTACTAAAACTTTTCATGGTGGCAAACACCTTGTGGATAAGGCTGTTTGTCTTCTCTTAAAGAAAGACTACCTTCAGGGCAGGGCCATAATAGATCTGACACAGCAAATCTTGTCTGAGCAGACGCTTTTTAAAATGCTGAATTTCTGTACTTATATGCTGGAAAGAGAGAAGTACACAGGAAAAGCAAAGTTGATTCTTTTTAATTTCTTTTTCTTTTGTTGCAATCTTGTTTTGAAAAGCAATTTCTTCAGACTCATCAATTCCTGTCTAATTCTATGGACTCCTCTTTCACTACAATTGCTCTAAAATAGCATTGAGCATGCAAAAATTAGGGATCCCATTTTGCAAAACTGAACCTCTGATGGGCTTCCAAATGGTCTTTCCTACTTCCTTTCTCCATTTTGCCCTGCATACAAGTGTCTCAGGGGCATCTTTTGGCATATTAAAACATCATACCTGTTTCTACTATTTGATTTGGGCTCTGAGCTTGATTTTTGTGTAAGACTGTTGACAGACACTGCCAGCTTTGTGGATATTCTGCTGTAAAATACCACTGTAAAATCTGAAGCTGATTCCCAGATAGGAAAAGTGCAGTAGCAACTGCAAGGAAGGGGATGCCAATTTAGGGATTGAATGCAGCAGCAGCAGCATCATGCTGGGTGCAAGAGTGTCATCTACACCTCAAAAGAAGCCTGTCAGCCTGAAGACATACAAGCTTAACTAAAGGCATTTTATCACGCAAAATTCTTCAAATAACAATTGGCTTTTTTGAGAAAAAATGCTTTAATTGCTGGATTTTCTCTTATCTTTTGTTAAAGGAGAAAATCTCTTTGTTCTTTTAATACCTAAGTAGAGGCCAATCAGTCATACTCTGATTCACATAACAACAGGGGAAATCGCAGAAGATGGGTCTGTCCTAAAGATATTGAGAAGGGAATAGGCTTGTGCTCCAAGGTCTTTCAGTGCAACTCCTTCTGCAAGGTAGATAGATGCCATAATAAAACTAAAGAATATGTACTCCCATACAACTTCATTGCTCATGTCAGACATGGACCATCACCCAGTTCTACCTCAGCACACTCACTGGGATCCCATCTAAGCCTCCAGCTCTTTACTTTGTGAAAATATCTTCTGGATCTTCACCAGGAAAGACAAAAACTCATCTCTCATTGCTATTTGCTTCAGTTTTTAAGTGTGCATACAGCTTGATGAACTCCACTCTTGCAGTATGTGAAAAGCACTCATAGACAGTTCCAAGACCAAAAGGACTTACTCAGGTTACTACCCTGGTATTCAAAGGAGTATTTATTTGGGTAAATTCCATAATTGTCTTAGTGTTGAAGTTGAGCACCAGATTGATGAATGATCAGAGAGGTCATAAGAAGTTTAGTTAGATTATGATTTAATTTATGAAGATGTTCAATCTACCAAAAAATCTGAGTGCTGTGAAAATACCACATCATTCCATGAGCTCTGACTGATCCCTTCTCATGCTGTAGGCTTAAGCTCAGGGACATTTAGATGCTTCTCACCTATCTCTTCGAGGAACCTGTGTGACATAAGTTTGGGTTTTTCTATGACATATTATATGTGAAAATAATGTTTAATGACATTGAAAGTTAGTTATTTTTTCCTTTCTGTCTAAGTACTCTTCTGGTAGATGTTGTGATACTGCATTAGGAGCACTGTGGGAGACACTGTGCTGAAGGAGTGAGTGACCTCGGGAAATTCATATCCCCTCTATCAGACCTTGTACTTAGGGTTTGAGAAACCCAAATATTAGTTAGCATACATAGATGCCATAAGGAATATTTGCTGGAACATCCAGTGCTGGCCTGTGCTCCTCACTGGTGGGTGTTATGAAAGACCTCTGTCAGGAGAAGGGTTTTTTTGTTACAAACAATAACCCTTGTGTAGGAGGGAGGAGGAATGTCTCTGTGGATGTGATCTACAGAGTGCGCCGTGGGAAAAAGCAGCCAGGGTCTGTCTGTTGCTTCACAAAAGCAGGATCCCTGGTATCCAAAGGGTTGTAAGATTTGCTCACTACCTATATTCATCCTTTTATCCTACCCAATTAAAACTATTAATTCTACCTAATTAAAACAGCTATTTTATTACAGTGTCTGTAGCTGCACCTTTTCCAGTAGTACCCAGAAAGGATCTGGCATCATCAATCCCCATCACACTGATGCACAACAGATACATGCAGGTATGCCTGCACAGTATCATGTCACAGTTTATTGAGACTCTCATCCATCTCTGTTATTCTCATCTTAAAACTGTGCAGAAATGATGTCATGTTTTGAAGACAAGGTCTAAGACTTATCATTAGGGACAAGTGCTATCTGCATTTAAGTGAATTTTGCAGGAAAAAAGTCTTCGGAGATGAAAGTGTAAAACCACTCTTCATCTCCAGGGGAACTTTATACTGCCTTCCTTTCTGCATCCAGGGTCACAGACAGCCCCATCTGCAGAGAGAAGATGCTGTCCTGTGACAGTCCTCCTGCACTTTCTATTCCCATCATGTGTGCTTCCCAAAGGACTGCTTCTCTTGAGCCACAGGGCCATCACCTCACTGCCCTGCCCTGGGCAACTTCTTCCCCAAATATCACTGGCTTCCCTGGGAATGGTCCAAAACTGGTGGCAAACCAGTAAGGCTCTGTGCCTTCAGACCTGTCAAAGACTGATCATCTTTGGTGGGAGGGTTTTCAAGAAGTCTTTCAGCGTAAGTCTAGAAAATAGATTTGTGAAAGGCTTTTTATCTTGCTTACAGTCTGTAAGTGTGCAGCCCTGTGCTCAACATCCACACTCTTTTTCTGGAATAGTAAAATCCTGGCATCATTTTCAGCATTTTCTCTCTTAGTTTCTCTCTTAAAAGATATTTCTCTCTTAAAAGATACACTTTTCCATCCAAAAGGTTTTCCATATCATATCCATTGGTTTTAAACCATATATTAAACTATATTAAATTATTCCTTACTAGTAATAAAGTACAATAATAATTTAATAATTATTTAAAGCAATCATTGCTCAACCCAGTAATATCTGGCATAACAAAGCAAAGAGATTCTTACTGCTTCCCCGCCTGTAATACACTCTCTACATTTTAGGGGACTTTCATGACATGTATTAGGTATGCCAGTGGCCATTATGTTTGTAAGTGTATTTGAGGGGGAAATCACCTGCACGTTATAACATTCCTAAATAGCATACTTATATAAACAAAAAAAAATACCTCTCTGTAGAGACTGAGTTCTCTAAATAAGATCTGTGTAATGAAGGTCTTGCATAGATTAAAAAAACTTTTTGTTGAGGTCATTGCCTTAATGAATGGGGGGATATGGGAATATCTCTCAAGTAAAAAGTTGTGACAATTAAAACAATTCTAGAAAGTTATTCTAGTCAAAGGACTGGCTCCAACATGGAACAAAAACTTTCCAAGATTCAGTTATATAGGACCTGACCTCCATCCTCCTGCAGAAGTCACAGCTGTGGCTGAAGTACCTTGTACTCTTCTTGCCCTGCTCAGTGGGCACAGGTTTGTGACAATGACAAGACAGGACCTTGAGCTGGGAGTCAGCTCAGCTATCTCATGACAAATGTCCATGAAGATGTCTATAAGGCTTAGAAGGAATCTCACTTAGAGCAGTATGGAGGTATCTCATGAGCCCCTGAGCTGTTGGGACCCCACATCAGCCTGTCTTCCCAAAAGAGGTGCCAGGCACTGAGTTCCTCTCCACACTGACACTCTTCAGATGCTTCTTCACTTCAGCTATTGCTTAGCCTTTGAGAATCAGATTCATTCCAGATTCATCTGGATTTCCACATCACTAGTGGAGATGAGAAGGAACTCTGGGCTTGGCTCAGTGGGATGCACACTGGTGCTCTCATTGAGGCACCTAAAATCAGGTCATCAGTGAGGTTTCTTTGAGGTTTCTAGACCCATATATCAATGGCAGAAAAATGAACACAGGGCACTTCACTAGTGTGGAGAAAACCATGAACAGTGACCCATTAAACAGCTGGTGCAAGACACTGTAATTGCAGAGCTCACAGCCAAATTGCAGCTTCTTACTGCTGCACTTTTAAAATTATTTCCATCTGCTTCTTCATTGCACAAAGCCTCTAAGTGTATCACTAAAGATGGGTGAGCTACTCACATATTACCACATCAGTGCTTGTCACAGTGAAAATGTCCATATTATTAAAGGTTTCACAACTATTTAACTGTAGAGGAATATGTTCAACATTTTGCAATATGGCAGACTCCTGTCTTTCAAACTGCTGAAACACCTTTTCTTTAAGCTTTTTACATTAAGGTGAACAAAAGAAGCTTTGCTGGTTCTCTACCATTTAGCAAACGACAGACCTTCATTGCACAGTTCTGAAGACATGCTATTTAGGGCACAATCCTTCCTTTCAGAATAGATATAATGCTGAAAAAATCTCTTCAGAAACACTTAAAGTGATTCTTTGAAGGAAGCACTTACTCAAGCCCATTTGTCTTGAGGAATTACTTTTTAATTCTCTATCTCAAGTACAGCTATAATCCATATATTTTCAATTCAATTTGTTGTTTAATGGAACTAGTCGACCAAATGTATACATTTAGAGTAAATTTAAATATCTTATTCTCTGTTCAGACAGCTGAAGTAAATGTTCCACTCAAGCTGACAATTCTGCACAGGTGAATTGACATAAATTAAAGTCGTTACCTGTTTTTCTTTGTTTCTTTAACAAATTTTATCACATGGGTATATTCTAGCACTGAAGTACTGAAAGCATTTTCCTTGATCTAAAATCTGGGCCATTTAAATTAAAAAACCAAAGCCTCTGAAAATTTCTGTTGAAAAACATCTCATTTTGCAAAAATTAATTTCATCTGTGTTTCAGTAAGAGTTCACAAAATTAAAATGTAAATTCTTTCCAAGAAATCTTGGGAGTTCTGCTATTTTGTCATGCAGATCAGTAGCAGCTTTTCTTTAAAAGTGCTGTCTCACTTGGACCATAATATTTTGATGGTGAAAGTGCAAAAAGTTGCCTTTCAAAGGAGGAAACCAGAACAATTTTGCCTCAATTTAGTAATATTGCCTCCAAAATGAGTAAGCAAAGTTCTCAGCTACTGCAGCATAAGACAAGAGTCTATGCTGACCTCCCACATTGTGAAATCACTTTTCACAGTATAAGAAAAAACACTTCCAAAAACCTCTCTGAGATAATCTTGCCACAACCCTCCAAGCACTACTTCTTCTTCCCCAGTGGACAAATAAACAACAAAAGCTTCATCATGCCTGTGTTTACTGGATATATCTTCTTTCAGAAGAGTTTTTATGGCACAGAGTATAACAATTACAGAAATACTCAGGGCTCTGTGTATCCTTAAAGAGGGCTGTGAAGACATTCAAGTGGAATGGAAATCACATAGTGAAGATATGTTGCTTCTTGTAAACAATAGCATGCAAGTCAACCACGTTAGTCTTCTTCCCAGGTCTTTAGTGGCCCTAGGATGAAAGCTATCTGCAACAGGATTGGTCCAAGCCCCTGTGCAGAACACTGACATAGAGTCTTCTAAGGTGCTTCACTCTCGCTTAACCATTAACTAGACAGCTAAAACAGCACTTCTGTAGAGAGATAATGGTAGTCTCCACGGGTGCAGATCTCCTCATGCTCACTGTCAGCTTTCCAAGGTGGAAACTGCACTGTGCTCCTGGGTGCCTCTCTCAGAGATTCCCTGAGCAGTATTATGAGCAAGATCTGCCAAAGCTTTGTGTGATCTCAGAGGGTCATGAGGAAAGTAGCAAAACTGCTCAGGCCACCAGTCTCAGAAAGAAGACTTGGCTGAATTCTTACTCTTCACATTTTCAGAAAAACAAACTTCTCCTGTTGGCTCAGAAAATTGGTCACCACCCATCTGAAAACAAACACAGCCCAAGGAGGTGTGTGGTCAGTAACTCTGGGCAACAAGAACTGAGGCCATGCTGCCCTGGGGAAGAGCAGTTCTGTAGTGACGCAGCAGAATCTAACAAGGTTTTTGGTAGTTCCTCTTTTGGGCAGTGAATTTAGAAACAGAGAAAGTGCTCTGGATAAGAGTGTCTGCCCCGAAGCAGCTGGGAGCAATTGTTGTGCTGTATGGATACTCATGCTACCCTGTTCTGATCAGAATGGACTCATACCAGAAGAGAGGCAAGTTTCTGTTACATGCCTTGACTCCAGGTGTTTTAACAAAACAAAGTTTATTAGTAATACCTTAGCTGACATCCACTTCTTTTCCTGACATGAATTTTACCAGAGCAATTGCAGTTTTATCTCCAACACATTCCCAATCTCCCTTCTCTTTAGAGACTGGCTCTGGCAGGATTTCTGTTCCAGCTGGTGCTTTGACAGCATTTCTTCCTATTCTGTCATGGCAATCGTTTCCCCTTCAGCAAGAAACAAGTTACAAGGCAGATAATGTTTTCTCACCTAATGCTGAAATTTCTTGAAAGTAGCTCTAAATTGTCCAGCTAATGAAGGAGCCAGGGAGCTCAGAAGAAAGACCACTTTAGGGAAGAGGTTTTAGTTGTGATGATTACTGTATTTGCTGAACATGCCAAGTCCACAAGCAGTCCATTTTCTTGTTTTGGTTTGTAAAACCTTCCTTGGGCCGGTTTCCCTTACACCCAGTTGTTTTCTGAAGTGCAACCACTGCTCCTGTCACTGCAGGCCTGCAACTCTCTCTACTGAATGAGTAAACAAAATTAGATCTGAAGAAAATTTCTTCCCACAAGGACACTTGTTCATGTATTGGTGAGTCATTTTAGGGCCCATCCAGGAATTTTTACTGAAGAGGATCTGCTCTCAATCCATGTCTTGCATCTTGAGAGGGAGAGTCATTCAGAATTAGCTCTTTTTATGCTCATAGTACTTACAAGGATGAGTTTGGAAATATTTGCCATGTTTTGCTTTAAATAGCATATCATGGGATCATCTGATGTTATTCCCTAGCAAATGTGTGCCAGTGTTAGTGTCAGGGACTGGGGTGGTACAATGAAAACAGAGGGAAAATTGCAAGTCCAGGCTGCAAACCTACTCTCAGAGTTAAAACAAATTTATCATGAAGCCGGCGAGTTCTTCTGTTCAAACAGTACTTCTTGTCCCCTCACCATCTCCCTCTGTTTCTACAGTGGGCAAAACTTCCTTTTCATATTATAAAGCTACAGAAAGGAGGGGATTTTCGGTGCAAGCCCATGGGACTGTCTCTGTCAGCAGCAGGAGATCCCAAGCTATGGTTCTTGTCCCAGTACAACATCCATGCTGGGATCCTGACAGTGCTGGGACCTAAGTTTCCAGCTCAGGACATGGAGCCAGACCCATGGGGGAAGAGTACAGACATGTGGACTTATTTTAGGTGCCTGTAAGGACAGTTCTGAAGCTCCAAGGGTGGGCCGCAGGGGTGCATGATCACAGGACTGTGATTTTGCTTTATTGAGATGGATGTACAGAGGGGGACGGGGTTTGAGGCCCAGTTTAGGACATGACATTAGAGAATGAGGCCAAGAGTATTAGCTCTTTTGGGCAAAGACTATTTTTCACCTGATGTCTGTACTTTTTCTTCCAAATCCTTGAGCCTTTGTTTTGCCTTTGTGCTATGTTTCAGTAAGAGTAAAGAACCTTACTAACAACACAGGGTTCAGTCTAAGGATATATTTTATTCTATTTTATTTATTTCCCCAGTTGATCAGCTGTTTAATCAGATGAATCATATGCAGCTTCCCATAAACCATTGTAATTTTATCTGCTCTGGAGCAGTACAATGATCCAACAGTTCCTTCTAATGTATCACAACAGGAAGCTGACTAAAACCATAGCTGACTATTAAACATAGAGGACAGACCTAAAGAACTGCATAAAACTGCAGAAAAGGATAATTCACAGGATTCTGCAGACTGGGGAATTATATATATATTTTGAAATATGGTAGCTAATGCTACATTCTTATTCTCTTTGAAAGGGTGTGTAAACTATCCATCTACTGGAAGAGTTTTATTGTACTTGCCCACGTCATAGGTTTGGATGAGAAACTAGCACTTTAGCTCAAAATCTTGCTAAGAAACTTACCTTTTTTTGTTCTTTTTCTCAATGCACCTTTTTTGGCAAGAAACAGAGGTTCTTCTTAAATGGACTGCATTTTCTAAATTATTGTTTCTGGAACAACCGCATTTTTGTAATCAATTATTCCTGGATTCATCTTGTCCTAGCAGAGATTTTTTTTTTTTTACAGCAAAACCAATTTATAATCTTGAACCCTGAACATCACCAATTCCAGCAAATGTCTTAACACATTCATTAAATCTGGAGATCAGCTTAGTGAACACTTTTATTACACCTTTCAAAACTGTTTCTATTATCCCCACAATCACACTTCAGTGTGCATGTTAAAATTGTACACAAAGTGGTGCTGGTCTGATTGAAGTGACTATGACCAGACTTGAGGATGCAATGGGATTCAGCAGAGTGGGTCTGACACATTCTTTGTAGTTAAAACAGTTGCCAGGCAGTGTGTGAATGATTTGCATGCTCATCAGGACACAGCTTGATTAAATTTTTCTTTTCAAATAAAAACCTGAAGAATTGTTCTATTCCTCCTTCTTAATTTTTTTGTGAAATGAGCCTGATTTCAGCTAGTTCACAAAGCTCCAACTAGCAGGCTGATTGCATAGTACTCACTGCTTAGTATTTAATGTATTTTAAGTGAAGCATCTCAGTGATATATCCCAGTTGTGTGGTTTTGCTCTCCAAATGGATGTCGTTTTTAAAGGCAAACCTAGAGTGGAACCTGGGTCTAATTATGGTTCTGGAGGGCAAGGAGGTATCCACGCAAATATTTGTGAAACACCCAGGAGTTTCAACTGCTTGCATGAATAAAGCAACATGTCATTAAAACACTCACAAAATAGAATAATATGTTACCAACAGTAGCAACATGACTTTACCGTAAATATTCATAAAGCTATTAGTGCTTTATTTTTTATACTGTTCCATTAATGCCAAATGAAACTATACCACAAACATGCACCTTAGTAATCACACAAATATATCCTGGAGAGTTTGAGAGGTATTAAGCAACTGGTAAGACCAACGTGTAAAATATATTTCTAGGACTCAAATTACTTGGGTTCAGCCCTAGAAATACACGAAGTATACCAAAGAATTCAAACATAAAAGATAATTATTTTCATCATTTGGATAAACAAAAATAACTGCCTCTACCTTCAGCAGCATGAGACTGATGGTTTGCATCTAGGATAAACCTGTTATACGGGATTCCCCTTATATGTCTTAATCTTACGAGATGCTATCAACACTTTGAGTGACAGAGTAAGGACATTTTTCTTCATCTCCATAGAATTCTCATCTTTCTGTTCACTCTTCTTTGAGCTATGCATGGCCTTGGACTTCAGTAGCAGCAGCAGCTGGTGAGGAAGGAGTGTGCTGTCAACAGAGACATTTAAACATAGTCTTAATTATCGAGTAGTCAGCTGGTCTCCCGGGAGGTTGCTGTCCACTTCTGTGTTGTGATCAACTGTCTGCTGAAGAACATAATGCCCCAGGAGACTGGGGAGATGTGTGCTTCCCTACACCATCAGGTAGTGCACAAGACCACACTCCAGGCACTGAAACACATTCCTCCCTCTTGAGGGAATGACAAGCAGCCCCACTTAGTGCAGAAGTGCTTGGGATAGGCTGGGTTTTCAGTATCGTGGGAGGAGAAGGAATTGCTCTGAGACAATCCATTCACAGTTGTGGGCCAGGCTCTGCCCCTTGGAAACCCAAAATTTACTATTCTCCGTGTGATGATATTTTAAACCTATTTGGTAAAGAGACAATAGGCATTACATTGACCTATACCTAGTCACAAACTGATGATATGGCTAAAAGTTAGAAACAGACTGCTACTTGAAAAAATCTCAGCAAATAAATGATTCAGACCTATGAGAACAGGAATAAATAGCAACTGCTTAAAAGCCATGCTAATGAGTGCATTACCCCTTTTTTTCTACATGGTTTGTTGTTCAGTGACCATAATATATTACATGTTTATCTCACTTTTTTATTCTCAAGGTACATGTACATCTGCTGCATCTAGTCAAGGAGACATCAGCAGAAAAGAAACTGGAAAATTTGTAAATCATTGAGAAACTGTAGGAAATACTACTGCTACTGCTTGAATCCTACCAATTATTATTGATGGATCCTGTAGAAAAATACCATTAGCTGAAGATAATTAATTTTACTGTACCTACATTGCTAAAAATGACAGAAGAGGGGATATCTGACCTGAGAAAATAATTTTATGCAGCCAGTGATTTAAACCACATTGGCATTGTTAGAAGAGAGAAAACAAAACAAGGAGTCAAATTAATTTTGTCTGGAGCAAATAAATTTCATTTTCCTGCTCCCAAGAAACAGTAGTGAAACTGAAATTTCAATGCAATGAGCTTCCAGAAGGCAAAAAGTGCCAGATCATTAATTAAAAAGTAAATAGGGGAAATTAAGTGATGTACTGAAAATACAGACAAAAGTGAAGACAGGCTTTAATTGAGGGACAAGTAGGAGAATAGCAATTAAGACACCATTTGCAAGTAAACAGGAGAGATGGCAGAGGATAAATCATCTTCCAAGAAAACCTCTCTCTAGCTCATTAAATACTTCAAAATTATTTATTATGAGCCATTCCCTGCTCACCTTCCCAAACTTTTTGCTAAGTGTCACAGTACTTGGAGTAGGAGGAGCACTCCAAGTCCTGACAGTTTGGCCAGTTCTCCTCTGGCCACAGGGAATGGAGACAGGCTGATATTCTAATCCAGTCCTGTGCTTTTCTAGTTGACAGTACATTCTCAGCCACTCTCATTGACATCCCTAAACCCACAGAGACTCTTGCTTTGCTTTCTGAAAGGTGGTTTGCAAAACCTTACATGTAATGCATCTATCATGCAAGATGAAAGGCAAAATGGAGTAACTGGAGGAGATCCTGGCCTCCTTGGGAGTGTTGTGCTCAGGTTTCAGAGCCCTTATGCCAGTGAAACACCTCTGAAACCTCTGCTCTCCTGTCATAACCTGCCCCAAGCATGCATGATGGACAGAAGCAATGCAACATGAAGCCTGAGATGAGGATCAGGCATTCAGAGGGGCTTCTGGAGCATGGGTCTCTCATTCCACAGTGACAGCACAACACCGAGGCTTTGATCCCAGTTCTGACTCTCCACCTCATGCCTAGCCAGGACAATGCAAGAAAGAGACCACAGTGCCCTGAGCAGTGATGTGAGGTGGAACCTAAGAACACAGGGCTGCATTAGTGTACCTGATGTCCTGTTTAACAGATCCAATTCTCCCAGCACTCAGAAGAGTTAGAATTAATGGTTACAACCAAGACCGTTCCTCTTGTGATATCAAGGGATGTGATTCCTATTGTGCAACTCGTTTGCTTTCAGATTAGAATTATTTTTCAATAATTCTTCCTGTTTGTGTCTAGTGCTGCTTGCTGCCTATGGGCAGAGCCATTTAGCAGGTGGGGCCGGGAATGTTTATTGTTCTTCACTGATTCCTCAGTACATTTCATAATCTCATTGACACTTGTAGCTGATGGTATTTGGCTTGGGAAGCCCTCAAACAATCCTTGGAGGGAAAAAGCTCCTTTCTCTTCACTTTTACTTCACCCTCAGAATATGGTCCATCACCCTTCAAGATTCCTGCCAAATATAGACCAAAAAGGCTAAAAAAAGTCAAAAGAGAGCTGGGGACAGATTCTCAGGCCAAGCAGCACCTCAGAGAGAGGTAAAAGTTGCCTCAGCAGATGGTTAGAGCTGCTTTTCATGCAAATGTTAATTTATGGAACAAAGCCACATAATTCTGAGCATTCGCTTGAGGTTTACAAGACTAAAGTATTTTTCATATGTCTCTGTATCTAAGGCTGGAGTAGGGATGCACAGGGAGCACTCCCACCACACTGAGTCATGGGTCAGAACGAGCCTTTCTAGCCAAATGAGTAGAGAGCAGCCCTGAGCTGAGAACCCCCATTTGTTCCTTCCATTTAAACCTTTACTGTTATTTTTCTTCTTTATCTCACTCCTTCTGTTTCCCCAGTTAAGTACTAGGCACTTGGAACAATAGTTGTCCTACTGTAAGATTAGCTAATGCCCCAAAACTCCCTTTTTTAGAAAAGAAATTTTTTTCTATACCCAAGGGGCAGGGTGGGTGGGAGAATGGATTCTGCTACATGCTTAGTTTGAAAGCAAAAGTGTATAAAAGGATGAACACTAGTAGCTTCTGTACCATTAGCTAATTTTTGCATACTAATATATCAGCACCAGAAAGTGCCTGGTAGCTTAAACATCATTATGCTACTCCAGGATTTGACAACTTATATCACATATCACTTGAGCAGATTTTGGGAGTGGGCATGGCTAAGAGATGAGCATTGAAGCAAGTAGAAGGCACCAGCTGCAAAGAAAGGGTGCTGAGTTATCCCCTCCAGGTACAGAGGGACTCTGGGAACCAGTTTAGACAAAATGTTTAACTGTTAAATAATGATGCATGGTAGGTCACTAAAGCTTGTATCAAATATTAATTAACCATTCAAATTATTTGTTACTTTATTATACCATCACAATCCAGCCTGTTGCATCTGCTAAGCAGGTCCGGATTCATAATGAATTTGCCAATGATTTCTGGTAAAAGTCTTGCTACTACAGTGGGCCACATACATGATTTTGTTTCAATTTCACTTTTCAAAGGGTTTTTATGCTGCACATGAAAAACCTTTATTCAATACAAGCTGAATTGCAAGGCTAAATACTAGGAGAATGGAAGTTATTGCAGATAGTAACACTAATTTATATCCCAGCTTTTATTTTAAGATCCTACTTAGCCTGAAAGGGCACGGTGTTAGTTAACCTTGGTATTATGATTTACCACTGTGAATTTGTATAAGTCGACTAAATCACCTACAGAGCTGTAAATATTAATGAAGTGTTGGGAATAGGCAGCAGTTGTGAGTTGTGTAACTTGGCTTGCAGCTATGAATATTAATGAAGTCTGGTGAGCAGTAGTTTGGGCTGCAAATGGTGTTATAGGTGTAAAACTGTAAATATCAGTGACGTGGAAAAGAGTCCATTTGGTTGTGACTTGTGATCTTTTCTAAGCAAATATATGTCTTTCACCCTTCAGTGTTTTGATGGAGCTCTAAGCAGCAGCTTCAGCCTCCGCTGCTGCTACAATAAAACAGTATTTTGACAAACATGTCCATCCAAAATGCACGACATGATTCCATTTCTGAGTTTTGAACACAGGCCTGTTTGCCAAAGGCTCAGTCCCACCATCAGGGCTGTGTTTCAGGACTTTGAGAGGAGGATGTATCTGCTGAACCTTTGGCAGCCCCAGACGCACATCTTGTACTTTGTGCTATGAGCAGTGCAGATGGCAGAACTTATGTTTAACTTCTCCTGCTACTTCCCATGTAAAGCTTTCATTTCAGTTGTTTTAACATTTCCCAGAGTTTTCTGGTGTGCCTGACCCCAGCTCAGGTTTTCTGTTCATCTGTTTCAGTGCTGCAGGGAAGGGGAGGATATGGAGCCTCCTTGCATGCCAAAGGTAGGGCAGCATCCTCTTCATCCTCATTCCTCTCTGAAGCCTGAGATGTGTCCTGATGGTGCTCCATCAGTTCTGCCCTGGCAGTTCCATGCAATTTCTGGTGTAAACCAGGGCAAATCTCCTACTGTACAACTTGTGGAAGGGTGGGTGCAGTGTTAGAGTAGGTGCAGCCTGGAAATCCACCAGTGTCCTCTCTGATTGTGCACTGTGTTGACATTTATGAGATATTTAAGCACTTTCCAGTGCTGTGCTGTAAGACATACATGTGGTGATTTCCAGAAAAAAATCACAATGATAAGAAAGCTGGAGATACAAAAAATACTCAAAAGAGGGCTACTATTATGAGCAGTTAATTAGGATGGGATAATACTTCAAGGCAACTGAGTTTCCTTTAGCTGAGTTTCTACAGACAGGCACAGGGGCTTCTGGAAGAGGGCAGCAAATGCTCACTTCCATACTTGTTGCATTTGTTAGCTTTTTTCCCAGCAGAAAAAATAACACAAATCCACCAGGAGAAAAAATTTTGGGTAGGAGATCTGACTTAGAAGAGGAGGTATTGTAGGTCATTAAAAGGAGTACAGGACCTGCAAATGCTCACCGTTGTCAGAAATGAGAAACCAGTTTTTTGAGATTTCATTTCCTTTTTTAGACTTCCATTTGGAAGGTTAGGTAAACACAGTTATTTCTAGATCTCCAGTAAAGAATATTAGATGAAACTACATTTTCACATAATTGTCCACGACTTCTTGACATAGCTCATATCTTTACTCCAGTTCCAGTAAAGCCTACATTTTCTGTAACAATTGCAAAACTACACTAAGCATGTCTTTTCCATGCCTTTCTTTCTCTTTTTAGTTCATGACAATTTTTTTTCAGAGTGTTTCTATTAAAAAAGAAATGGCTTTGTAAAATGGCTATAATCCAAATGGAGTTTGTAACTATAGTCCCAGTAATATAACACTTTGACAGAAGAATAGGAGCATGAAAAAAATGCAAGAAAAAGCCTTTACTGAACTTTCTTCCTTCTTTCTTCCAGGGATACAAGGCACAATGGTAATAGATACAGCAGTTTTCTGGAACCTGTTAAGAAAATGAATAGTTTTGAAGATTTGTCTTTAAAGTACAAATATGAAATTATGAGTTTCTTGTATCAAGATTCTTGGGAAACCAGGCTGTAATAGTATCTTGATGTTGCTTGAGAAGTGCAAATTTAGCCAGACCAAACTTTCTGAAAAAGGCTTTAAATCACAAGGAGGAAAGTTTCTTAGGTTGCCTGATATTGTATAAACTGGAATTTCTAATCCAGATAAAGCATGTTGGTTTGTAAATTAGTTTCTGTTTTAGAATAAAGCAGGGAATGTGTCCTGACTAACATCCAAGTTATCATTAGTGATTTGGATCTCCCCATGCTTGCTACAGAAATTACTGTGTAGAACTGAGCTTCAGCATATAGGATATAGGTTAAATAATTGCATGACATGGATATGTTTAAAATAATTTCAATGCAGACATAATTATCTGCCATGTATTAACAATTTGTATTAGTGCCTTTTAGTTTGTCACATTAATCAGCAATATCTACATCACTCATGTGAGTGTTTGTGTCTGTGTTTGTATCTGACAAAAACTGACACTCGAGACATGGCTTTTTGATATAGCCTCCTCTACTAATCTAATATCTAAAAATAAAAAAAAAATGCAGATGTCTATCTTTACATAATGCTACTATAAAAGATCTCATTCCTAAAAAACCATGTAATTTTCATTTGTTTTTCCATCCAGGTTCAGTTGCTATTCAACCTTTCAACTTCTGATGCTTTCCCCCTTCAGATATTAGTAGTCTTGTTCATCTTGTACTTTTGCTAATTTAGGATTATCTCCACACCAGTAAATTCATTCCCAAAATGAGGTCTCACAAACACATCTGCTTCCTCCATTCCATACTGCCCAGAAATGGCTTTCAGGAAAAAATCTCACACAAAGTGGGATCTCCTTCTTCACATTTAGAGCTACATTGCCCTGGATAAAACCATGGCAAACAGGCATTAGCATTCTTTGTACAGCTTCACTTTCAAAAGATGAAAAAATTGCTTCTAGATTTTATTTAAGTGTTATTTTTACTACCTAATGTGATTATGAGTAACACAGCTCTCTACATATTATGACCATTAATCATTATTTGCACACAGCTCATTTCTTTGGAGGCACAATTTTCTGTATAAGAGAAATAGAGCACAAAAGTAGCTGTATTTTTAAATGTCTACTTGCCCAAGGAAAAGAAGATTTTTCTCTACCTGACTAGCCCACCCTTCTAGTCTGCTTAAGAGTTTCTTACTGTTTATTGTAATTAGAATAATTAGAGAAGTTTGAAACCTAACCTAAGGGATGTTCTGACCATTTTATCTGGATGACTGAAATTTTTTTAGGATGGAGACTATGAATGGTAAATGACTCATATTTTTATTCCTATGGATGTACAAGCCTTCCAGAGTTGTAAGTACACAAGTGCTTACACAGATATGCTCACATGTGTAAGTGCAGTAAAATGAAAAATAATCTAGTTCAGTCTAGTGTTTCGAACTGCTCTCATAAGCACTATTCAAGCAGTTACAATCATTGGCACAGGCTGATTCCATAAATAAAGACTACTATGCTATTTACTCTTTTCTAGCTGTCAGCACAGCTACTATCCTTCATAGTGTGTGTGCAGGGATTGTTTTAACAATCAGGTTGGAGCTTTCAGATAGAGTATGACATTTTATTTCAAAAAGATAAATGAAAATTACACTGTTTCCCTCAGATAGTTTGGTATCTTGCTTCTTGAGGCATGGAGAGCAGCTGCATTCTGAGTCACAACTGGGCTAGCACTGCTGTGGTACATTACCAAAAAAGCCCTGGAATCTGTCATATAATCTGAAACTGTCACCCAGATGCAGCAGTGGGGATGATTCCCACAGTTATTGCTCTGTTTTCAGACCAAAATATCTGTACACAAAATCTGAAGAGAACCCGGACTGGGTTAGACCAAGGATGCATCATCCCAGAATTCTTTCTTTGATACTTACCCAGCAGGGAAGGAGGACAGCCTGATCAGGAAGATCATTTTTCCAGGGTGAGGCTTATCCCTTGCATCCCTAGAGTGCTGATCTTTAATTTTCCCAGATGCAGGAAGTTTGTGGTTGGCTGGGCCATCTTCACTCTCTTGCTGGAGGAGA